>PQWD01004535.1:0-55361 GCA_019425675.1 Leucinodes orbonalis
CAATAAAACGCTTCAGAGGCAATCACTAAGTAAATTACTAAGAGCTACAAACGCTGCAACTTTTGTTTGATTATTGATTAAACACAAATATCTAAACCAATCATTTGGATTTATGTATATAATAATGAAAAAGATTGATAAACAAGGAAACAATTAAACGACAAAGTCATAAGCAAACACCATGAAATTATTATTAGCTAGAACGTTACATAAAATGCTTGTTAACTGTCTTTGTTCCTCGTTGCTAACCTTTAAATTACTATGAAGCCGCCACGTAGAAACATGGCGTTTGTAATACATTTAATAGTAACTTTCAATTGAAATTACTTATACATTGATCCTCATCGGCCCCTTTTTTAATTATTCCAGATTGATTTAAGCCGAGGTTCGTAGCAGCTAACCGATCGATTTAATAGAAGATCAAAATTTATTCGCCAGCAGCTACAATAACTTCCAGTTGTTGCCGCGAACATCGGGAAGTTTTCTTGTTAAAAGTTCTCTATTGCGGAATGAGAATAATAATTCTTGAAATCACTTCCTTATTAAGAGCCATACTATTACATATTTTATGTTGGCGATGCTTTGTTTCAACTTAGTTCGTTCACAATGTAAACTTAAAAAAACAGTGATTCCTTTCAATTCTGATTTTATTAATAAAACTACGTACTTATAATCACTTATAATGAATAGACTCTATAATTATGTTGTTAGGTAATTAAAATCTTGTCGGCTAATAAGTAGTGTGATTTACTAGAAAACATTAAAAGCAACCATTTGTCTTCTTGACTTGACTGATGTAACATACCGGTACATACCTGTCAACCCAGAAATGCAGTTAAGATTAAATGAATATTTTTGTACCTTTTAACTAAGTACTAAAACTTTTTCAAATGATACGCCTAATTTCAACTTTTTACTTCTAAAAGACCCCAAAACAGAATCCTTAAAACCTTGTACGTATTATTATTCAAATTTCATTAAAATTATCACGAGAAATCAACTTTGCAGCAAATTTCATAAATCAGTGAACAGTTAGCGCAGATTGAAACAACCGATAAGGAGTTTGTTTAAGTAAACAAACTTGAGTACAATTCTTCGAACTGCGAGCATTTTGAATAATAATATTTTGTGAAGTTAGATTAATTCTATCTGTATAACACTAATAATATAATGCAATACCTCATAGATATATGGAGTAATTTTATTAGGCTACATATTACGTTATGTGTTAAGTGAAGTTGAAAACGTCTGGCTTTTTAGTAAATCATATATTGAAGTGATTTATGTTTTCAATGTGTACGCCTGATAGCTATAGTAAAATTGGTACTAGCTCCTGTCTTGTAAACTCTAGATATTATTGTATTAGTTACATGTAATTGACTCTTGTTACTTGTAAGTCTGGAACACTCGTACTTACATGTATCCTTTTAGAATAAGGACGTACATGGTTTGTTAAATCAAAGAAAAAAGCAGTCTGAACAAAACATACTCTTATATAAAAAGCTGAACATTATCGATTCTAACGACAACTGGAAACTTGACAACGACTGTGCAATATCCTTTTCCAACTCGGTACTAGTGATTTTCTTATCAAACCGTAATGCGTTGTGGACCGATAATAAGCAATTTATATGAACCATTAAAGAATCAGCAAGCCGTTAAGATAAATGTTGAGGATAATGTCTTAATTACACCGAGAAACAAATTGGACATCGAGCTGAGATAAAAATATTGTTAATATCGGTCGATTGGATGACCCACATTAGATAGGCCACTTATGCTGATACATTTTTATGTTTATTATTCAAAACGAAATTAAGGTTTTATTTATATTAATATTACTTAATTGCGTTTTTAGGAACCAGCTTGTCTTTTCACACATCACCCGTCCTCGTAAGGAAATCAGTTTAAATAAATGTGTATTGAAATAAAATTATAAATCAAAAGAACAATTTAAAATTAAAAACTATCGCAAAGTATATACTAAGCACTTTATAATAAGTGTCTTGTTTTTATAATCTATCTGCAGTGCTCAAGTTTTTTTAAAAGCTGATATAATTTGGCTTATATATTAGAACACTTTAGCCGTATTTTATTACCATATCTTTATATATTTTAAGTTCAATTATCTTGGTTTGTGATTTTTGTTGTATCCTTAATGTTTTTCTGAGTAACTGTGTTCTATTTATGATAAGACTTCGGTTTGTATGTATTTCATTATTATTATTTCGTTAAATTGGGTTTTTCGTCCTTTATTATTCTAGTAACAGTTTTATGAAGCCTTTATTGTGGCCAATATTATCAAAATTATTTTGTAGAAATATAAAATAAACATCAATAAGAATACAATATAAGAGGTTTATAACATAGTATTTTATGTTAATAATTCATTATTTTAGAGACAAAGATAATCTATCACCAACAAGCAATTTTGTATCAGGTCTTGAGATCGTGACGCGTGTAGCATACCGCCCGTCTCCACCTTAGCAAGACAACCGGAAAATTAGAAAGTAAACACTCCATACTGAATTTTACAGTTGAGATTTATGGCTATAATAAAAGAGAAATTAACTTTTGTTTCACTGCTGTACTAAATTTGACATTAACATTGAGATGGAAGATTGACAAATAAAATTTGCGGCAGCAGTAAGTGCGGTGTTATTTAAGCAAAGACATGTTCAAAGTACTACTAAACTGAGTTTTTATTGTGTGTAAGGAATCAATGCAGTGATTCCCACCATGAGTGATTGATTTCCTAACGGGTATTATTATGTTATGATTTTAAGTACGACTTACAATTTATAAATACGCGATTAATATACGAGGGCTTCCTTTTAAATCGTATCGTATGCCAACCTCCCGCGAATATTAAAAAAACATATGCCATTTTCATCTTTTTAAATTTTGAATTTTGAAACAAGAAAATATTTTCAGACAGGTCGTATAATTTTATATAAATTATAAATAACTTAGGACAATTTGTATGATAATTTTCTACTACTTTCAAAGGAAATTATCGCAACTCCAGTGCTTTGAGAAGATCACTCCTATATTTTGTGATGCAGCACAATGTCTTAGGGCTGTAAAACACTGGTACTTAGAATTTCAACGTGGGTACACTAGACTCAATGACAAGCTACGTGAAGGTTGTCAAAAAACCGCCATGACGCAAGAAAATATCAGCTAATAAATGAAATAGAGGTTTCAAACGACACAATTTAAAAACTAACCTTACGAATCACGATTATCGAATACGGAATTACCTTTTTAAGTGTCACAGCATTATAACTAATACAAAAAATGTCTAAACTATAAGTACTTTTTACTGCTGGCCATTAAGTATAGGTATAGGTTTGTTTGCAACCACTATTTCATTTTAACCGTAGTCAATTAAAGGATACTTTTTAATTGAGGCAGGTATCCTCTTGCAAAGTAAATCAATTAGGGCGTATACAGGCCCGGCTGAAACGCTGTACTACATATTGATTCAATTAGTTCAGCCTGTATAGAATTTATTGTACAGTTAGGAGCGAAGTCCTTTAGAAATAACGAGTAGCGTAATGTAGTAACGTAACCTAATCTTTTCACGCTTAACAGGTTCGCAGTAACGACTGGTTATAAGATGAAAACTCCTGTTATTATGCGAAGTCTAGTGTTAATCACATTTTCATTGTATATGAAGATGTAAGTGATTATAATCCATTATCGGAAGGTCAATAGGTTTTCGGCAGGGTTGGATCTATTTACTTGGCTCTGAACAGAGCAAATATTAATCAGCTGTTATAACGCCTTTGGCGTTGTAGGTGGTGGATTCGATATTGAGTCACGCAGGTCAGTACTGACGATGAATGCTTATTACTTTATTGATACTGCTGTGTTATGGTGAGGCGTGTTACTTACCTTCATGGGAGCGAAATTACATTCCTATCACTTAAAATAATTAAAAATCTGCGATCTTTGTTGTCATGTGAAATTCTGTTATTAATACACTGAGAGGAACGGAAATAACTGGAACTGTAACATTAGAAGTTACCAATTGTAATTGATCCACTTTTGTTGTTATATTATTGGTGTTTATATGAGACAGCCGCCGCTTATGAAAGTTTGATCGTCTCTTTTAATGTCAGATTACAATGTAAAAAAAAGTTGATATGAAGTATCAAGCGAAAAGCAAAAATTGATCCGTTAACACTCAGTATTGGCGGTAAGTTTCTGTGGCTTTTGCTAAACCAATAACCCGATCTACTTCGTACAGCCCACTTATTTCAAAGGCAAAAAGTATACTTACTTGATGATGAATAAAAGATCTGTGCGTTTCGCATTGAGAGCGAGATATATGGTAGATAGGCGCTTATTTATTTATGGAGGTTCTGCCTTGGTATAAGATCAAGTCGAAGATAAAAAATATCTCCTACGTGATAGGTATCGGTTTTATTTTGAAACAGTACAATTTTGTTTAGTATTCAGATTTGAATGTTTACGAACGTGCCTTTTCTTGAACTATGTACATTGCTCGATCGTGACTTACGCCTACCTGGTTTTCGGGTAACGTAAGCAGTATCACTTGTAATCATACTGTACGTTTGAGGGTTTACTAAATTTGTTCAACATATATCTCATCTCACAAATGATTTTCATTTAGAAAATTATTTTTAAATAAATATTGCTTCAGTAAGGTGTGCATTTCGATGTATATTGTACAAATACGTATCAACCAGTCCTATTAATTTATGTGTTATATAATGTAGTATTATGCACAGGCATTCGACACAGCACAGCTATCAACGTCGAGATCACTGGACCACGGAGACAGTTCAATTGGCTTTGGTCCTAAAAAAATATATGATTTAGCAATACTTGAGCCATACAAGCGGATATTGTTACTTTCAGTTTTCACCAATATACATTTGTCGACATTTTATAATATTAGCTTTAATAGCATCGATAGCTCATTGGTGTGATGTTGCCTTCCGATCTGGAAGGTGTATGTTCATTTCCGCCACATACCAATGTATTTTCTAATGTTCGAAATAATTTTACCTACGTTTATTCGACGCTCTTACAGTGAGGGAAATCATCGTGAGGAAATCTGCGTACGCCTGCAAAGAGATTCAAAGGTGTGCGTGAAGTTCGCCAATCCCTATTGGGCCCACGTGAACGACTAAGGCCTAAACACCTTTACGGGTAGGCTCATGCCCCTTGGTGGGAATGTTTAATGAGATAATGATTATAATATTAATAATGAATGAATTTAATTACCTAATGATGCAATCCGATCTATTCATAAACGTTTCAAATTTGATAGCTACTAGTTTCGATATCAAAGCACATTATTATTATGTCGTAGCTTCATAGCTTCATAGCGGAGCTCGTTTACAGAATCTAAGCGTACTTTATGTTTATTAAATATTCTGTTTGGTTCGTCCATTGTGACGTATTTTACAAAATGTCGTTGGAACTATATTTTACTACATAAGATTTCATTTAACTATCAATAAGAAGGCTTACTTTGAACATATGCAAAGTTATCGTATTTATCATCATCTCAGCTCATATAATTATGACACAGAAATAAATGTATGATTCTATTAAGGCTCTCTGTAGCGAATGCCATGTATTGAAATTATAAATACGAGCAGGCTGCACAGCCGAAAATCATTATTGGCCAATTTATCCCACTCGTGCATAATGCGTCCGTTGATTAATTTATTAAAGGGACCGCATTGCTGCAAAATTGATGGCTTAAGCTGCATAGCCACTGTTTTCCATATTTTACGGTATTGCAAACAATGCAAAGTACTGGTGATGAGATTCCACAGTGGCTATTTACGTTGCGTTACCAGGCTTATGATTGAAATATGACATAGTAATGTATACTAATATATGACAGTATGTGTACAGTCACGTGCAATGAAAAGTATACACGTATTATCTTGGCTTTGTCTTATATATGTATATTCATAATTATGAGTGACTCGGATGGTTATATATGGTGAATTGTCATATTTTAAAACGTGCTAGAGTTCAGATTAATTTTTAAAAGATGCCTTTGTAAAATAACTACGTTACTAACTACACTGAATTAGACTGATTAAAATCAAATATTTAGCCGTACACTGTGTCAACTAAACGGCAATGCTCGCGGTTTCCCTGAGTGGTCAATTAATAAATGAAGAGATATGTAAACAATCTTAAGATTCTTGAGTGGAGACAGCGACTCGGAAAGTGCAGCGAGAAACATCCACCCGCACGATGGACTAAAGACCTTATTCAAGTAGCTGGATACATGTTAGTTATTACTGACACAGATAAAGAGTATGAGAGTTGCCCTAGATTTAGTGGAGGTATAAGGCTGAAATAATTGCTAGGAATACAATAGCATGAATTTGTTGAAATAAATGAAGAAATGTTTTAAAATATTCACCCTAATTAAAGCAAGGACAGGTGGAAGGCACTTAAATATGTTCTATTTTCGTATATTTTCTCATATTATACTAAACCCAAACCAATAGGTACCTTTGAATCTCTTCGTTTTCCTTCACCGTAAGAGCGTCGAATAACATACATATTATTTGAAAATTCGAAAACACATTGGTACGTGTTGAGATTTGGCACACCAATGAGCCACCGACGCTCAATGTAACTCTCAAATATTGGCAATTTAAATTACTAAACCAATCAACCAACCAACAAGGACATCAGCCTTCCCACTGAGGCATTCCACAAAGAGCGCCCGAACGAATACCACCCAGGCAATTGACAATTCACAGTTAAGTATTGTATGAAGCACACAAGATAAAATATAAAATGACTCGTATATTGTTGGAACTTACAAATTAAACGTAAATATATAACGTTAATA
Source organism: Leucinodes orbonalis (assembly GCA_019425675.1). Classification (NCBI taxonomy): domain Eukaryota; kingdom Metazoa; phylum Arthropoda; class Insecta; order Lepidoptera; family Crambidae; genus Leucinodes; species Leucinodes orbonalis. The sequence continues at coordinate 6,863 of PQWD01004535.1, forward strand.
ATAGTCTTACACAATGCAATCTGCCTGCCGGTGATATGCGTACTAGCTTAGCTAGCTTTATTAGGCATAGGTTCTGAAACCTTTTTATATCGTTTAAAATTTCCCACGAATCCCGTTTTCTAGTTCGCTCTTTTTGGTCCCTTGATTTGAGCCATTTGTGGACACAAGGATCTGATTTCATTCAATAATCACGCATGCAGCTGGGTATCAACTGAGCTCACTCGTATCAATATCTTTTATCTTTAATAATACCTAACTTTATTTTTAATGGAAAAGTTGTTCTAAAATACATACTAACTTTATTACAAAATGTGAATGACTGATTGGATTAGAGCTAATTTTACAATAGACGTAGATACAGGTTCCTCTAAAACAACACCATGAATACGTCTCCATCAACTCTGACCGAGTTCATTACTCGTCCGGCTTGCTCTTGTTTTAGTAGCTGCCGCGATAACCGAATCGGAATTAATTATTACTCCGAGCTGGGCTATAAACCAACCGCATTACTGACGAAGGCACAGAAGACGGCAAACTGAAACTTGGATATTGCTGTCATCGGTACATAACGCAATACGTATTTGTGGTTATCAAAATGTTTAGAGTGCGCGATGACTATCCGAACAGGAGTAATTAATGGTGTTTTGTTTGACATCGGTAGACACAAATTGAAGTTTATGTTAATTACATTATAAATTGAATGTTACAAGAGGTTCGTGTCAGTTTTGCGTAGTAATCTTTGGTAGGTTGAGAGTGACTATTGAAATGCATATAAATTTTAATGCTTTTTTGATTACACTGTATGGATTTTTTACTTGTAAAGTCAAATATTGTTTAAGTTTACATTTTAAAGCTTTTATTCTAAGCACGGGGTAAAGTTTTTGTCATGAAATATAGATCTCTATTCATCATCATCATCATCAGCTCATTAAACGTCCACGAGGGCACGAACCTACCCGTATAGGGTGTCTTAGTCGTCCACGCGGGCCCAGTGAGGATTGGACGACTTCACACACAACCTTTGAATCTTTTCGCAGGCGTGCATAAAGGTTTCCTCACGATGTTTTCCTTACTTGTTCACCGTAAGAGCGTCGGATAACGTACATATAATTTCGAAAATTCGAAAACACGGCGGGCGGTACGTCGCGGGCTTTGAACCTCAGCCCTTCCGGTAGGGGGCGACAATGCACACCATTGAGCCAGCGACGCTCTAAACAGATCTCTATTACAGTGTATTAAGGCGTTAATCCCATGGGAAGTGGTTAAATATTAACTTTTTAAGATACTTACTTACTGATGGTTGCAATTCTAAATCAATAATAAGGGGTTTTGGTAGCACTTTAAGACATAATGGAGAGGTGGAAATGTCATTATTATTACAATCGCACTGAGGAGTCCTAAAACTCGTGATATCTCATTCATTCCTTGTTTTGATTCTGATATTCTGATAACGAGATTGCTTTCTGTTAAAAATAATCATAATAAGCTCTTCTTGTTGCCAGAAAAAATTAATCAATGATCTGACTTGTGCGTTGTATATTGCGTGACGACGGAGATATTGCTCAGATTCAAACGTTTCTCTATATTGCTTCCATGCAGAACATATGTTCTGTATATTATTTGTATGAAAGAATACTGTTATGTGTATATGGTAAAAATGTTTTATCCATAACCAGACCCTCGGCCATCAAAACATGACATGTCCAACATAGTCCGATACCGGCCTAAGGAGACCAGAGTGGATTTATTTTGATGCCAAGTTTGGGTTTATCTCTACCCCAAATAAATAATTTGATTCTACTTTATACTTATTAATAAACAAGAAATTAAAGTTATGAGTTCTTAAGAATATATAGTTATTATGTATAAATATTAAATTTAAAAATAATGTATATGTATAGTATTTTCCATTTATTACATATCATATTTATTATTTAAGTTCCGCGCCTACAGCACCGAAACAGACCGAGCGCCTACACATCCAGGCTCACTGAAAACCAGCGTCAAGGTCCGCTCTTAGAAGGCGCTGGCTTATGCTGAGTGGCTCCGTTTAGCCTAGACGTCGTAGCACGCCACATATTTGTTGTTTTATTAATAATAATAATAACCGTCGGGCAGCTTGTGGCGAGCTGATGGTGTGTGGCGCGCACCTCAGTCCCGTGCTCCGGGGAACTCTCTGGTCTTCGCCTTCGTCTCACCATTGGTGGGCGAAGTGGACCCATGAGGACCAGATCCCCACCTCCCGCTTGCCTTCATTGGCCGTCGGAGTGAGTCGCTAAGCTATATGCTCGGGGTGGAAGTGTCTAATGGCGTAATAGCGAGGTAACCCGTCCGAGTGACTTGCGTAGTTACTCGCGATGGTGAAATCGGTGCCGCACCTCTCGACACCCCTAGCCGCGAGCGCACATGTTGCCCCTCTGTCGCCCCACTGCAGGCGACCATTAGGGGGCCCATCTAGCCGCGGCGAGTCACCGCCTGTCCATATTTTACTGTGAGACTAGTGTAATGACAGGCGTCCGTAGTCTCCCCATAGCCCAGATATCCAGTCCACAAAACCCAATTCCATAGCCCAGTATCGTATTTTCCATATATTTACAATAGTCTTTACACCTGCGGGTCATCATGGGTTGTATCATATTGTGCATTCTGTCCATCGAAAAAGGCTCTGTGCTTGACTTCGGCCCCACACATGCCTTCCAAAGGACCGGGCCACTATTTGGCCCGTGAATCTTAAGGATTTCGAAAACATAATAATAATTTCCTATCTTTCTTTTTAAATGGATTCGGATTTAAAGCCCTTGATAATGTACTTATAGTCTAATTGTTTTTTTTTTATATTAATGGCGTATGAAAGTAGTTTGTTATAAAACTAGAAACAAGCCAGAATCTCTTATTATGTATGGTCTCCTAGTACTTTTTTATAAACGATTTCCCATATTTTTTGACCATGATGTAGGTATCTATTGAACGTTGCTGATATTTATTTTATTTTTCATATGAAATTCATGAATTATAAATCGGCAGTTAACTTCACTAAATCATTAGTTTTCGGTACACGTCCCGGGGTGAAAGGACGAGTTACTTGTTTTTTGTATGAAAAATTTGTCTTTGTTTTCGGCCCTGGGGGCCCGTATGCACCATGTTAAGGGGTCAAGTGGAAACCAATAAGCAAATATTTTTTGGACATCGTGCAAAATGTGAAAAATGTGTATCTCAACAAATAAACTGTTATGCTAAGTTTAGAACTAAATGTTGAAGGAAGTCGCTTGTCATTTTATTTTGCTTATTTCATTAGAATTTGTATAATTTTACTTTTGCACTCGGAATTAAACATTTAAAATTAATGCCTATTCCTACTTATTTTATAATCGTATAAAGGTATGTCTCGATTAATAAGCTTATTACGTTAATGTTGAGGTTAGAGATGAGCGTACAAAACTTTGTTAATAGTCCCATCCTCGCATTTGAACTCGGAATGTTTCGTCAGATAAGGGCAACGAGCTAAAATTATTATCACCAGCCAGTTTGATAACAGTCATTTCTAACACTGTAACAGTGAGATAGCGTTTTCATAAATATTCTTAGGTTACTTTGATGTTTAGTTTTATGTGAACACTAACTTAATAGTATCTGGTTAACGGGTATGTGTACATTGAAATGGCACGAAACACTGGGTAGGCACTCATAAAATAAATGAATGCAAATTTTATGTTTTTCATTTTTTAATATTTATTAACTTATTTGAATGAATGTTCTTACTTTTAAAGTTTTACAACCACAGGTTGTAATGATATGAGGTTTTCAACAGTTTTGACTTTTGTTTAGGCAACTTTCGTTCTTTTATCAGATGTACGTGTTGGGAATGTTGGGATAGAAGTTAATGTTGGGGAATATTGTATGAAAAAAATGACATGAATTTAGAGAGTTCAACAGTGATTTATTTTTATCATAGATATAGTATTAGAAATGCAATAATTGTATCAGTACTAATAACCAGGAATTAACGAAAAACCTTAGGCATCATCATCATCATCAGCTCATTAAACGTCCCCACCGAGGGGCACGAGCCTACCCGTATAGGGTGATTAGGCCTTAGTCGTCCACGCGGCCCAGTGCGGATTGGATGACTTCACACAACCTTCGAATCTCTTCGCAGGCGTGCATGAAGGTTTCCTCACGATGTTTTCCTTCACCGTAAGAGCGTCGGATAACGTACATATATTTTTCGAAAATTCGAAAATACATTGGTACGTGGCGGGATTTGAACCTCAGCCCTCCCGGTAGGAAGGCGACAGTCCACACCCCTGAGCCACCGACGACCTTAGGCATTCAGACCAAAATATGATTTACTGACCCATCTAACCTAACTTAACCTTTTAGTGAAGAAGTTAAAGTCCCACCTCAAGTATGAAAGTGCAATGAAAAAGAAGAGGAAGTGTGACCTAGTATATTTTTGTTCTTTTCGAGTGAAACGTATTTTAATACTAAAATGAAAACCTGAGAGTATAATCTTAATAAGAAGAAGAAAAGAAGAATCTTTAGAACAAGTATACTATTAACAATAAATACAAATAGCAGAGGATATTGCTATAAAAATATGTTCTATGTGGTAGGTAATTAAATAAACAATGCGATCACATAAAGAATTGAAAAAAATACCTACGTATGATCTCGATGCATTCACATTAATACATCTACAATCACAGCCATTTTGTGCAAGTGCCATTGTCACATTCATAATTATGCTCAATTCGACAAGCATTCTTTGTGTCACATTTGTGCTGGGCCCTTTTGTAGTATTTTTGGCAGAAACGTGCGTCGACAAAAGGCGGTGTTATTGTGTAGCAAATATGGCTGTTGCGGCGACGTGCTCACGTTTATTTCCGCTTTGACCTCTATCATTGTTACACCTAGGCCGAGCCGTAGGCGGGTCACGTTATTTTTTTTAAATACCCACCACGTTATGAGGGTTTTATTTTCGTTTTAGGTTAAGCACGACATAAGTTTGACACCTTATTTAAAGAGATTATTTGGCCCATATTCTAAGACGAGACTCAAGCACCTTTACTTAAATAAAGTTGGAAAGGGATGTCGCTATGTATCGTATATAGCGCTATCCCTTACTAGCTCAATTTAAATAAAGATCAACGTTAAGTCTCGTTCTATAATACGGATCTTAGCCTTGCCTTTTAAGACTTCATGTCACAGTGTATTGGATTGTAGTCAAATCGATAGTCATAAGATAATAATCTTGAGAGACGTCCACAGAATGGGAAAAGACGCGTGGGTTCTCAACCAGCTGAACCGATGTTAAGGTAGCCGACAACAACAAAGATATATTGAAAATGCTTACAGTCAATACACCAAAAAGATCAATGAAATAGCTCGTTCTTCTACTGACGTAAATGATTTCCTTAGACCATTACAAAAAAGGCGAAGGTTTTGAGAACATACCGTAATTTTTTGTTATAAAATATGCGGATTATTGGCTTTGCCTCCGTCTATAATATTTAACAAATCCCTTTACCCTGGAATTTGTCAATTTTCAGGTACATAAAAATTGGATTAAAACTGATACAAGTAATATCTAGCAGCCAATATAAATCTTTCTTATTTCGGCAAAATATTTGAGTGTTTAGTGTATTTCAGATTCTACTCAAAAAAAATTGATCTATTTGTATATCTATTTGTCTATTTGATATATTTGTTATAAAGTGCTTTGAGTATGAAATTTACATTTTGAAGATTTACCTAAAACCGACTGTACTTTTAGCAGTGCTTTTAGTTTCTTCAGGAGAATCTTGACTCAGTTACTTAAAAGTTTAAAACGAACTTTTATTAAATACAAATACAGACAAATGTTATTCATTAAATTTTAAGGTAAGGCTTATTTCTAATTTTATATAATATCATGTAAGCTAATCATAGTTTTAGCCAATTGTTTTTGGCTCAGGTAGAATTGTGATTTCTTTCTGTTCAGTATGCCTGGTTAGTCAACCTGAATTGACCTTACATAACATGAAAAATCTTATAAAGTAACTTTCAGTATGTCTTCTATCCATGGGATTCAAAAATACGATCCCAGAATGATGCAGCAACACTCAACGTTTGACCAGGGAGGCAGTTATCTTCTGAATGCAATGCACTACAACTTATGCAAATGAGGTGCGCACAGGGGAGCGAAATAAAAAATTACGCAGCTTCATAATATATTGCACTTATTCTATACATATAAATAGAATTGGAGAGTCTGTTAGTAATATTAAAATAACCATTATTTTTCTTCATGTATAATATAAAAATACGGTACATAGCTATCGTTATTTATCTACGTACGTGCCTACTCCAATATAGCCATGTCTTTAATTTTTTGTCAGTCTATCTGTTTTTCCGGGTAATCTCTGACATGGATGGACAGTTTTGGACGGGGCTTTTTATTAGGTAGTTGATGTAATAAGAAAAAAATATATTTATATATTTTTTATTTTAGGACATGTACCGCGTGGCGCGTAGCTCAATGCGCGCCAACTGCATGACTTATGGAACCATTTTAATAGTTATCTAAATAACACATCGGAAACGGTTTACTGTGAAAGAATATCTTACACCGCGCGTAACAAATAGTAACGGGTAGCAAATAAATATTTATAATCGCATTATGAAGAAACAACAAAGGTAGCCAGAAACTTCGTCCAGTACTATATTTAGTTAAAATCGTGGAAATTGTCAGCATTGACATCCATTATTATCCTTAGAATATTGATGGCACCCTTGCGAGCATAGTTAACCTACAAAACATCACACACCCTCCCGAAGCATTTTCAATAGTTTATCTTGATAACCTGATCCCACGGTATACAAAGGCCTACCTAAACCGTCTACTCGAGTGTACCAACAATATCCAATTAGCCGAAGAATGGGTCTATGTACAAAAGCGGGAATCAATTGATTTATGGTAAAATTACGGGGTGATTTATGATTCGGTGGTTGATAAAGTTTTATAGAATTGAGATTGAAAAAATTGTTATTAGTAAGGCTTGAAAGCTGAAAATGCCATATTACAGTAGGCGAATGAATTGAGTATGATTTTAGTAGAAAGAAGGCATCATCCTTAAAATGTAACTATAAACATTTGTTTGCATTTAAATTAACCTTTATGTAACTGTAGTCAACGTTATCTTTTTGAGTTCACTATTTGAAGAAAGTATTTTTTTTTGTAACTTATGCATATCAGGGATCCCACGACTCGGCATCAATTCGATAACGATGAACCATATGGAGCGAGCTATCCTCGGGTCTCTCTTAGGATCAGAAATGATTTAGTCCGTAAGAGAATTTATTATTAATAAACACTACGGTACAACTAAAATAATTTTATCTTTAATATTGATTATACCGATCCGCATTGAGCCCGCGTGGTGGGTACCGGTCCTATCTCCCTATAGCTAGGCTGATGATGATGATAGCTTTTTAATAGTTTGATCTTAAGTGTACATATTCATAATAACATATTTCATTTCTATGGTAAAGTATATAACCTCGAGTAGGTTACGCGTCGTGGAGCAGCTCTCGCGGATTACCCCTTTGTGTGTACAAGTCATCGCTATGTGGAATATGCTCACTATTTACTCTTGCGTGTATTATCTATCGTAGCTTTATTACTACGGCGACAAAACTATTATTATATTGTCAATACATATATATTTTTACAATCGCTGTTGTAAACTCATTAGGCTTTTGATTTGGTATCTATTAGCCCTTGTTTTCTTATTCAGAGACCTCAGTTAACCAAAATCCACCAATTCAATGTCAGTGGCACACTTTTGGAAAGCAATAGATTTTCTAGCTGCTGTTATTAGGAATCGCTACGTGGAAATTACACTCATATTTCGTTAAAGACGTTAGTTTGTGAGTTTGACTGTTTGTAACTTCTTTGCGCCTAAGCGACTGAATGGATCTTGATGAAACGTTGCAAAAATATAGGTAACACATTAGAATTACGGTAACTACGAGGGTAAAAATGGGCAAATTATGTAGAAAGAAGAGAAAACAAACATATAATTTGTGATAGGTACACCATAAGTAATATGAAGACCTACTGTGTAAAGTACAAAAGTCCGACCAGGGTCATTACCAGATGTATATTTGTGAATTTAAAAGTTTGATGTTGACAGGAGCAAGGTCACATGTTTTAGTAAAACAATAATTTATGAGCATTTCATTTACTTTAACTAACATTTCATAAAAGTTTACAGTGGACTAAGGGTTTTGCCAAAATACCCACCTAGGCGAGCTGGTTTGAGATAGCAGAACCTACAAAAGTTTACATTGAATTACAGAGCGTGTATCACGCGTCTTCCACCTTTTACAGCACCCACAGAATGTGAAGGAATGGTACAATAATTGTAATCAAATCTGCCGTCACCTGCACACGGCATAACTACAACTTATTGCTTCATGTGTAACACAAATGCGCGGGCAGACTAGTTTGCGTAGGTCTACCCCTTCACCGCACATTTAATAACGTTTCTTGATATTAATGTTTAACCTTACATAATGAGTGACGAAGTAATAACCATATAAATTACCCAATCGCCATCCAATGTTGTCGTAAGTCGCAAATTGCCAACAGCCGTTGCCACGTCGTCAGTTATGAAACATTATAATTACTGCGAACTTTTCAGAAAATGTATGCAAAAAGAACATGTTTTTTACTTGCCTTGCAGTAATATGATTTTCCATTAAGTGGTTATTCGCATACAGTGGACGTTATTTTTAGAATATATAACCTTACTTAAACTATGCGTAACGTCGACGTTATTTGAATCTACGCTCCAAAGCAACCACCTAAGCTACCTCAAAAACACTTTCTAATAAGACGATCTGTCGCCATAACGGTGTGCGTAAATAATCTCAGAACACATGCAATTCAGGACCGAGATTCCGTCCCCGCCGGCGGGGGCCTTTATCGCGAGTCCCTGTACACCTGGCACGTGCCCGATCGCTTTTCTCCCCAAACATATACTAGGCTGCCTAGCCCCCCCGTTAAACGCCTTAAGCCGAGGTTCGTGCCCCACTCTGGGACACACTTAGACTCGTTGCAATTTTTTTTTGGGATGATAGCCATCTGCGCTCGCCAATTGTCCGGTGAAGATGTGAACAGCTTGCGGCCTATAGCGATAACTCATTTAAAAAAAACCCTGTAATAATACCACCATAAGTGACTAAAATAATTACCGTTGAAAGGCACCAGTTAGTAAATAAACAAACCTTTCTACATAAACAGCGTCCTGATAAAAAGGCAAAGCGAGCCGAAATCTAAAGCAGTCGATAAAGCTCAATGAAATCATTGTGCTTTACTATCCTATAGTTATCTCTGCAGTCAGATGCGATATGTTCGCTCGAGTGAGCAGAGAGATTTCAGACTCACTACTTGTTTAACCGGGACTGTCGGTGGCACAGTAAATTCAAATGTTTGAATAATGTCAATACATAAGATTAGTTTGAGTTGTGACTGTTTTTGTTTCCAGACACCGATCAACCAAAAATGTACGAGCCGCTTGACAGATCCGTAGTTATATTTATGCCATAAAATTATTTATTAAAATTTTTACCTTAAGGTGTCATTAAAAGGGTACAAAATCAAAAGCACGAGCATACTATTTTGTACATGATTATGAATGAAAGTTCTACCACAATTCCATCACTTGACACTTTTTGAGTGAGATTGTACATGAAGGTAGTTTATTCTTTATCTAAGATTCACAGATATTTACGCAGCGCCATCTTCTTCAATTTAAGTTAGGCACTTGTACAATAGGTACTTAACAACGAATAAAAATACTTATATACTTTATTTTGTAGTTAAATACTTATTACACATTGGAAACACCCTGACTAATACAAACAGGACAGACACAAATGTATGTAATACTCATTTGTGTGTAATCACACTATTGGTATTGTAATCAACTTTTTAATCATTATACCACACGGGTTGTCAATTGACCCAGTATTAAAGCTGTAATTCAAGTACTCATATACAGGTTAGTTGTAGCATCTTAAAATAAATTATTGGATATTATTCATCGATAAAGCTTTTATGGGAATCATAATTCCAAATATTGTAAACCATGCTCCACTAATTTTTTATAGGCTTCATTCATAGGCTTTCCTCAATTTGCCCTTTTTTAATTTTATCTTAATGGAAGATAAGAATTTATCCTATGGGTTTCATACATTAAAACAGATAGAGCATTGCACTTGCACTGCTGGACATAGGTCTGCCCCCTTTTTACGCCAGATATAATAGACTAAATGCGTACTGATTTAAAACGAGGGCTGAAATCAGGGTTTACAATTTTTCTTAATAGTAACAGGTTTTACAGTGATATGTCTATGTAGTGTAGTGTGTAAAATGTAATGTATTAAGAAATTTATGATAGTTTTAAAGATTGCATTCAAAAATATTTGTTACCTTTTGCTTTTCTTATCTCAAGTGAATAAGAAGTTGGGATTCGTATTAAGTAAGTTACTCGTACATTTGAAGTTTACGATAACAGCTTGAAGTATACAATTGCATTATTAAATAATCGTAAAGCATAATAATTTCAACCAGATAATCACAAATGTATAAGTTGTAATAGAGTTCAGCGCGAGAGTGTTTATTTATTAAATATATTAGACCTTAAATTGAAATGGAAATTGGGTATCCTTAGAAATAGAGATACATTTGTGTCAAAGTTTACCTTTGATTAAATACCATGAAATATTATATATACGTTCATATTTATTTCCAACAATGCACGATTTAATTAAATTTTACACGTCATCTCTCCCCGGATTCCTCGGTTTAATCTACAGAATGAAACTACTAAGCTCGGACTTTCTATGGAAAGTTACTTCATTTTCTAGAAGGACTCAAGTTTGGACGGGAGTGAAACTTTAGCATGTGCTCAAGATGTGTACACGATGACCGACATCGACACTAAGATATAGTGCTAATCCTACTTTTCAATTAGTTAACCCGATCTGTCATACAATTTCAGTATAAGTTAGCGAAAGTTATAAAGTAAGAAATTGTTTGATGGTTTTATACTAAACTTAGATCACATACCAAATTTAGGACCTAGGTAATCGTCAAATAAATTATTTCTTGTTTTTATTTAGATAGACAATTTATTTTTTGTCTATCAGCATTTCGCCTAGTTATTTTTATTTTTCAATAGCGCAATATTTTTTATTGCAATAGCTTTACCACTCCTATAAAAAGCACTAAAGATCAACTACTAAACTCGTTTGAGACTGTGAATTTTATATAAGTAACGTTGTTACTTCTACTCACATCGTATCTTACATTTCAACTATAATATGGGCGTAAACCAATTGTTTCTAACTCGATTGAAGATGCCTTTGAGAGACATCACAAGCAATAGCTAACTGGAATGCCTACAATCGCGACCGTTTATTTGACGCCGCTGAGGCAAATCGAGCTCAGCGTGTGGGAAAAATACATATATCCCGTTAAAAAACAGGCCGAGTACGTTCGTTTGTTTAAGCTGGGATGGTTCCGTAGAATGCAATTCCTTTTGTAATGAAACAATAGATTAATAATCATCGCTCTTAACGTACCTCTGCAGGGCGCTGGACTTACCGCGCGGCAAAGCTATGTCACCTATCTTTACAATTTGTAATCTCAAGTAAAACAATATTGAAGCCCATGGATTCAATACAATCCAATTGATATAATAGTGCAATATTCATAATATTACAGTAATAATTTTAGTTCTGAATTCGACCTCATCATCATCAGCCTTTAACGTTCCACTGCAGGGAAGGCCTTCCCACACAGTATACTTAGCTATGGGAAGCTATTGACTCAAATAACGTCAATAACTCACAAAATATCAAGTCATTGAGGGAGACTTTTGTCAGTAGGGAAACCAATTTTAAGCCAAAAGCGAATATATTTATGAACATTTGGCATCCAAAATTAATACCATGCTGAAGAAATCCGATTCGTTATTCTGAAAGTGTGTGTTTTAAGCATCTAAAATTAGCTCCACTGTAGGCGTAATGAACTACCGAATTTAACAAAGGAAAAAGGCAACCAGATTTATATTTATAGATGTATCGATTCACTTAAAATAACAAGAATAACTTTCAGTATGATGTGTTAATGAGCAGTATATTTTAACAAAGCTTAATATTTAATGTTTTTTTAAATAAGGATTGTGTGATATGTGTACGAGTAGATATCACTCATACACATGTCACTGTAACACCTATCTATAGGCGTTATGGAATATTTTTTCTGTTCCTTATTTCTTCAGCTTTAAAATATGTGTTTGAAATAAAGAAATCATTTATTAACCACATTAATATACAAACAATTAAATTATATACAGTATATACAAAAAGAAGAGTTACCAAATATGATCAAATACAAAGCAATAATAATATTATGGTGGTGGTGGTGGTAGTGGTCCAAAAATTTACCTCTGCATAACTGTGCCACAGTGAGCTACACGACGGCTGCAGCACTGATATGGTCGGACCTGCTGTAGTGAAAAAACGTTTTGCACTTTCGTGTTTCGGAATGAGGGTCTAGTCTAGTAAAGTACCGGGTCTAACACCTATTCTCTCGATTGACGGGCGCAAGCTAGTGTTGACGGAAAATAATTACTACCAACTGTTATTAATTTCGTCCAAGATTTCGCCTCTCATGGTCAGGCGTTTCACTTACCACCAGGTGAGCGAACTGACCGTCCTGTTCAATTATGGCTTAAAAAATATTAATGTTATGAAATCATCATGCTTTTTATTCGTGCTTACATAATAATAAATGGATAATTTCTACTGACGCTAAAAATATAATCTTTATTTCTTGTTTTACAGATTACATGTAAGTACACATCTTAAACATTTCAAATCTAAATGGACAGAATAAATATATACTTGCCAAATAATTTATTAAAGAACAAGATGAAAGTTGTTGATCCCAAGTCTTTAAAACATAATTCACGGGTCATAATTCACAAGTATTCCAATGAAAGGCAGATAATCTTTAAGACCAAACGGGTTTACTGCGTAAGATATTTACAATGTTTCCAGATAAATCCTGAATGTACTTCGATGCGAGGTGCTTATCATATTAATAAGCAAACATTAGTGCTGTTTTGTGCTAAAACATGATTCATTTGTATGATAACAATAGTAAAATAATATGGAACTCGCACAAAGACACCTTTATACTTTGCATTCAGCTCTGTTTGTCCGAAGACGTGGAAGGATTCTCAGATTTATAACTTTGCCTAAAACCTCATCCAATATCCTTTTCGAGTATCGTCCTATTGCTACCCTACCGCTACTCTCTAAGCTAATTCCTTTCTAATCATGACCCCCTAAAGCCTTATTTCTATTCTTCATTCTAAGGGTGCCCGGAAGAAATAACCATGTGCGATAAGACCGCCCATTGTACTTAATGAGGTATTGTACAATAAAAATCATTTTATTTTAATGCTAATATATATTCTGATTAATAATTATCTGCAATAGATGAACCGGCTTAACATAATCAGTTTAAGCTTGAATTTGTGTTTGGATAAATAACATGCACATCATTAGTAGCATGCGAAAGGCTACTAATGCATTTAGAATACCGCAAATCCACAATACAATTCCAGTGTTTAATCTGGCACAAAGTTCAAACTACTGGTTATACATAAATGCTTTTTAAATGGATACATTTGCAGAGGAAGGTCAAATTACTACATATGTAAAGTACGAAGAAAAGCACCTATTATTTTCAGCATCCCATCAAATGTATTATATAAATTTGATGTTTCCTTGTCCTATCAAAATTTTCTAAACACATTGAAATCTTACTATATAACAATTAATTTATTGACACTCTAACTGACCTAAGGGTGAGAACCTTACATACCCAGGATCCGTAAAATATGGGGGAATATGAAAAAAACGTGATGGTTTTTATATTTCGAATTTTATGTGCAAGTATTAGCCGAGGTATAAAACATACCGCAATAAAACAACCAAATTTAAAACTTTATTTTTCTAATTAAAAATATTTTTAAAAATAAAAGTACCCTAAGATTTTCATTATTATTATACATTCATAGGAATCAAGAAAAAAATATTATTTTAATATTACAAACAAACGCTCCCATTGTATTTATATGTATAAATAAAATAGTGAAATTGAATAAATTATATTCATCAGCTCATTAAATGTCCCCACAAAGGCCTGTATAGCCTACCCGTACAGGGCCTTAGTCGTCCACGCGGGCCCAGTGCGGATTTGAATTTCTTTCGTAGGCGTGTAAAAGCGTCGCATAAACGTTCATATTATTTCGCAAATTCGTAAATAAATTGATACGTAGCGGGATTTGAACCTGCACCCTTCAGATCGGAAGCCAACGTCCTCACCAATGGGCCACCGACGCTCTTAATTAACTTTGCTATGAAATTAAAACACCACATCCATTATTAAGACGGTACTACTTTATGTCCCAATTGGGATGGTACTTCTTTATGTCCCAGTTTTTGTGGGGTTACCAAAGCCTTGTTCATAATAATCATCTTGGTTGGGCTGGATTTTAGAAAACGTACACATATTCATAAAATGTCAAAAATATCTTGATCAGTTGAAATATAGATCAAATTAGTTCCAGATCATTAATGCTTATTTCATATTTACTTAGTCCTTTCAATTGATAAAAGACAAATACAGGAGGGAAATCGGTTTCAAACTAAATATTCTCTAACATACAACAGTTTTGTTTGCCATATTTTAATGTTAAATCTGAGAACAATGAGGTTTAGGTCTATTTGTCTTCATCCATATAATTGGAACGGATAATAAGGTAATCCACGCAATCATTTTATGATATGACTAAACGAGTGAATTACATTTGCGTGCCTTGTAATGGAGGCTAGCAAGGAAAAGGAAAAACAAATTTTGCTCGGCCCAAGAGTGATGGACAAATTTCCTGGTAAACGGCTTCTTCCGCGCAGGGGCTATTTGTCTGAATTTGAATCGCATTTGTTTCGAGGCAAATTTGTCTCCTAAGCCTCAGGGGTATATCCTGGGAACGGTTGCGGTACTCTGTCTCTTTTAATTGAATAAAGACCTCTTCATTTCGTGCTTGTTGCGTAATTATCTTAAGTATGTACACCAATGTTACATGTGTTAGGTATCATTATGCGTTATATTTTCTTTAGGGTGCACCCAGTGATGCATTATTTCGCCTCTCTCTTTCCCTTCTACCTACAACAGTGTACTGCTTGATATAGGAGTGACAAAATAAAAAAGAGAGTTAATAAATTAACAGCTTGGGATCTCATGCTTCATTAATTGAAACGCTAACAAGAAAAGAATTTAAGATCCGTATTCTAGAACGGAACTCAATCAGTGATATTTACTTAGAGTTAGAAAGGGATGCCACTATTTATCGTATATAGCGCTATCCTTAAAGTAAAGATCAACGCTGAGTGTCTTTCTAGAATTTTGTGTATGTTTAGCGCGAAGACATTTATGAGTACAACCCAGTTTCGAATTATAGACAATAAAGCAAAGAACGATTTTAGTCAGAAATCTTTTACTTGTGCTTTAATATTTACTACCTACGAGTAAGTTTAACTTATTACAAAGATTTTGTTACTGAAAACTTTTCAAAATATAATCGGTTCGTTTTTCGACCTGTTAAAATAATTCATATCATATATTATTAGTTAAATAACACATAAACACAACAACAACACAAACACAACTGCAATCAGTTAATATAGATGCAACACCCTTACTTGATACTGAGAAGCATCTACACATATGTGAATCAAAGCGTATTTGTTATTTAACTAATCAATACTACCGGCAATCAAATCAAAGTACTGTTTGTATGGAACTACTTAATAATTAATCATTTTCGGCTCATGGAGAGTATGCCCACTGGCTACGAAATGCGCAATCAAATATTACCTACTGTTTAACTAAATTTTACCTACTTGTTAAATAGATAGAAAATAGCAAGTTAAGTTTAATTAAATTTAATTAAATAGTAATAACATTTATTCAGTAATATTGTGACGAAATAGCTTTTACGGAGAAGCTTACTTACGGAGCCTAAATAAATATAACTCTTCATCATCAACATCAGCTCATTATAAGTCCCCACCAAGGGGCACGTGCCTACCGATAAAGGGTGTTTAGGCCTTAGTCATCCACGCAGGCCCAGTGCGGATTGGACGCCTTCACGCACAACCTTTCAACGCTTTATAAGCATCCGCTGATTTTCTCACGATGTTTTTCTGCACTGTAAGAGCGTCGGATTAACGTACATTTCAAAAATAAACGTACAGTTCGAAAATTCAAAGAGCCATAGGAACGTGGCGGCATTTGAACCCGCACCCTCAAGATCGGAAGGCAACAGTCCACACCAATGATCCACTGGCGCTCAATGTAACTCTTAAATATTGGCAATTCAAAGTACGAAACCAATCAACCAACCTATGACGTTACAGTGCAGGGCATAAGCCTACCCACTGAGGCAATCCACAAAGACCGCCCGAACGAATAACACCCAACGATTGACGAATCACAGATAAATAATAATCGAAGTACCTACACAAGATAAAGAATTTTATGAAAATGACTCGCATATTAAGAGAAGAATGATTTCTAACATCTACCCAGTAATTTCACTCGTAACA
Source organism: Leucinodes orbonalis (assembly GCA_019425675.1). Taxonomy (NCBI): domain Eukaryota; kingdom Metazoa; phylum Arthropoda; class Insecta; order Lepidoptera; family Crambidae; genus Leucinodes; species Leucinodes orbonalis. The sequence goes on from PQWD01004535.1 coordinate 23,594, forward strand.
GTAGTGCCCATTTGGAAACACAGTAGTGCATAACACGACATATCACTGCAATGGATACCAACGTCTCAGTACCGATAGAGCCTATCACCTAGTCCGAATCTGCATATAAAATCCTGCAAATAAAAAGCTGAAAATAACATTTCATTTCAAACTACTACGAACAGTTTGGCCCACACACGAACCTAATACGAATTGGTGAACAATAACAACATGATTGTTACGAAATTACAATTTTATCAAATCAGAAGGTACTAAAATATAAAACATGAAATTATAATTTAGAAAATTTTAATATTATACACGTTCCACGAAATGCGTCGTTAATCCACGCCGTCGTCAGCTAAATGAAATTAATTCGAATAGCTCGTCGTGCTACTCGTGATCGCGAGCACTCCGATTTACGTCAAGTGGCCAGTCGAAAGAAATTTCATTTTACAATTCATAATCTCTAATATATATTTTTTAATTTCTCAGATGCGCCTACGTAGGTACCTATATTATAATCAGCAATATGTATTGTCCGTAGCATTTTAATCCTTTGATATCGGCGCATACCAAACTGAGATTTGATACATAATAATAACATTCATTCATTCATCATCAGCTCATTAAACGTCCCCACCGAGGGGCAAGAGCCTACCCGTATAGGGTGATTAGGCCTTGGTCGTCCACGCGGGCCCAGTGCGGATTAGACGGCTTCACACACAACCTTTGAATCTCTTCGCAGGCATGCATGAAGGTTTCCTCACGATGTTTTCCTTCACCGTAAAAGCGTCGGATAACGTACATATATTTTTCGAAAATTCGAAAATACATTGGTACGTGTCGGGATTTGAACCTCAGTCCTCCCGGTAGGAAGGCGACAGTCCGCACCACNTAGATATTACTCATACACACGTCACTGTAACACCTATCTATAGGCGTTATGGAATATTTTTTCTGTTCCATATTTCTTCAGCTTTAAAATGTGTATGAAATAAAGAAATCATTTATTAACCACATTAATATACAAACAATTAAATTATATACAGTAATATACAAACAGAAGACTTACCAAATATGATCAAATACAAAGCAATAATAATATTATGGTGGTGGTGGTCAAAAAAGTTACCTCTGCATAACTGTGCCACAGTGAGCTACACGACGGCTGCAGCACTGATATGGTCGGACCTGCTGTAGTGAAAAAACGTTTTGCACTATCGTGTTTCGGAATGAGGGTCTAGTCTAGTAAAGTACGGGGTCTAACACCTATTCTCTCGATTGACGGGCGCAAGCTAGTGTTGACGGAAAATAATTACTACCAACTGTTATTAATTTCGTCCAAGATTTCGCCTCTCATGGTCAGGCGTTTCACTTACCACCAGGTGAGCGAACTGACCGTCCTGTTCAATTATGGCTTAAAAAATATTAATGTTATGAAATCATCATGCTTTTTATTCGTGCTTACATAATAATAAATGGATAATTTCTAAAAATATAATCTTTATTTCTTGTTTTACAGATTACATGTAAGTACACATCTTAAACATTTCAAATCTAAATGGACAGAATAAATATATACTTGCCAAATAATTTATTAAAGAACAAGATGAAAGTTGTTGATCCAAGTCTTAAAACATAATTCACGGGTCATAATTCACAAGTATTCCAATGAAAGGCAGATAATCTTTAAGACCAAACGGGTTTACTGCGTAAGATATTTACAATGTTTCCAGATAAATCCCTGAATGTACTTCGATGCGAGGTGTTTCATATTAATAGCAAACATTAGTGCTGTTTTGTGCTAAAACATGATTCATTTGTATGATAACAATAGTAAAATAATATGGAACTCGCACAAAGACACCTTTATACTTTGCATTCAGCTCTGTTTGTCCGAAGACGTGGAAGGATTCTCAGATTTATAACTTTGCCTAAAACCTCATCCAATATCCTTTTCGAGTATCGTCCTATTGCTACCTACCGCTACTCTCTAAGCTAATTCCTTTCTAATCATGACCCCTAAAGCCTTATTTCTATTCTTCATTCTAAGGGTGCCCGGAAGAAATAACCATGTGCGATAAGACCGCCCATTGTACTTAATGAGGTATTGTACAATAAAAATCATTTTATTTATAATCATTAGAAAAGTAGAAATAATTGCTAATATATATTCTGATAATAATTATCTGCAATAGATGAACCGGCTTAACATAATCAGTTTAAGCTTGAATTTGTGTTCGGATAAATAACATGCACATCATTAGTAGCATGCGAAAGGCTACTAATGCATTTAGAATACCGCAAATCCACAATACAATTCCAGTGTTTAATCTGGCACAAAGTTCAAACTACTGGTTACACATAAATGCTTTTTAAATGGATACATATGCAGAGGAAGGTCAAATTATCACATATATTGTAAAGTACGAAAAAAGCACCTATTATTTTCAGCATCCCATCAAATGTATTATATAAATTTGATGTTTCCTTGTCCTATCAAAATTTTCTAAACACATTGAAATCTTACTATATAACAATCAATCTAACTATTGATACTGTAACTGACCTAAGGGACTATTGATAATATAACTTTGCATACCCAGGATCCGAAAAGTCTGGTTTTTATATTTCAACTTTGTATGTACAAGTATTACCCGAGGTATAAATATTCCGCAATAAAACAATCTAAAATTTAAAGCGCGCAGCACACGTGACGATTGCGGCAAGTCATTATTTTATTTTTCTAATTCAAAAGGTTTTTTGAAATAAAAGTAGCCTAGGATTTTCATTATTATATCAGCTACCTGCCGAAAAAAGTCCCGGCCAATTCTATCCAGTCTATTACCCGGAAATATAATTCAGAATAAATTCAGAAATTACCCGGACCAAACAGACTGACAAAAAATTTTGGCGTATACCTATACCGTATACATTCATATGAATCAAGAAAAAATATTATTTCAATATTACAAACAGATGCTCCCATTGTATTTATATATATATAAATAAAATGGTAAAATTTAATTAATTATGCCTAAAGCCCGTACATGGTTTTATAGCACTAGTCGTCCACGCGGGCCCAGTGCGGATTGGCCGACTTTACGCTAAACCTTTGAATTTCTTCGTAGGCGTGTACACAGGTTTCCTCGTGATGTTTCCCTCCACCGTAAAAGCGTCGCATAAACGTTTATATTAATTCGAAGATTCGTAAATACATTGATACGTAGCGGGATTCGAACCTGCACCCTCCAGATCGGAAGCAAACTTCCACACCAATGGGCCACCGACGCTCTTAACTTCAATAATATTCTGTATATATAAAGGTAGATACGCCATCCGTGCCTCAAAAACGAACCGCCGAAGAGTGTACTCTCTTGTTTAGGTAAATGTGTTCGAAATTCTAAATATGTGTATGTGTGCTGTCACTGCATTCGGAACACTTTTTTCGATTGTTTTGTGTGCATATCACGAATCCATTCTTTTTTACATCATTGCTTAACTTATTAACTTTGCTTTGAAGTAAAAGCACCGCATCCATTTAATACGGTACTACTTTATGTCCCAATTGGGATGGTACTTCTTTATGTCCCAGTTTTTGTGGGTTACCAAAGCCTTGTTCATAATAATCATCTTGGTTGGGCTGGATTTTAGAAAACGTACACATATTCATAAAATGTCAAAAATATCTTGATCAGTTGAAATATAGATCAAATTAGTTCCAGATCATTAATGCTTATTTCATATTTACTTAGTCCTTTCAATTGATAAAAGACAAATACAGGAGGGAAATCGGTTTCAAACTAAATATTCTCTAACATACAACAGTTTTGTTTGCCATATTTTAATGTTAAATCTGAGAACAATGAGGTTTAGGTCTATTTGTCTTCATCCATATAATTGGAACGGATAATAAGGTAATCCACGCAATCATTTTATGATATGACTAAACGAGTGAATTACATTTGCGTGCCTTGTAATGGAGGCTAGCAAGGAAAAGGAAAAACAAATTTTGCTCGGCCCAAGAGTGATGGACAAATTTCCTGGTAAACGGCTTCTTCCGCGCAGGGGCTATTTGTCTGAATTTGAATCGCATTTGTTTCGAGGCAAATTTGTCTCCTAAGCCTCAGGGGTATATCCTGGGAACGGTTGCGGTACTCTGTCTCTTTTAATTGAATAAAGACCTCTTCATTTCGTGCTTGTTGCGTAATTATCTTAAGTATGTACACTAATGTTACATGTGTTAGGTATCATTATGCGTTATATTTTCTTTAGGTGCACACAGTGATGCATTATTTCGCCTCTCTCTTTCCCTTCTACCTACAACAGTGTACTGCTTGATATAGGAGTGACAAAATAAAAAGAGAGTTAATAAATTAACAGCTTGGGATCTCATGCTTCATTAATTGAAACGCTAACAAGAAAATAATTTAAGATCCGTATTCTAGAACGGAACTCAATCAGTGATATTTACTTAGAGTTAGAAAGGGATGCCACTATTTATCGTATATAGCGCTATCCTTAAAGTAAAGATCAACGCTGAGTGTCTTTCTAGAATATATATTATAGTTTTGTAAGTATGTTTAGCGCGAAGACATTTATGAGTACAACCCAGTTTCGAATTCATAGACAATAAAGCAAAGAACGATTTTAGTCAGAAATCTTTAACTTGTGCTTTAATATTTACTACCTACGAGTAAGTTTAACTTATTACAAAGATTTTATTACTGGAAAACTTTTCAAAATATAATCGGTTCGTTTTTCGACCTGTTAAAATAATTCATATCATATATTATTAGTTAAATAACACATAAATTAAACACAACAACAACACAAACACAACTGCAATCAGTTAATATAGATGCAACACCCTTACTTGATACTGAGAAGCATCTACACATATGTGAATCAAAGCGTATTTGTTATTTAACTAATCAATACTACCGGCAATCAAATCAAAGTACTGTTTGTATGGAACTACTTAATAATTAATCATTTTCGGCTCATGGAGAGTATGCCCTGGCTACGAAATGCGCAATCAAATATTACCTACTGTTTAACTAAATTTTACCTACTTGTTAAATAGATAGAAAATAGCAAGTTAAGTTTAAATAAATTTAATTAAATAGTAATAACATTTATTCAGTAATATTGTGACGAAATAGCTTTTACGGAGAAGCTTACTTACGGAGCCTAAATAAATATAACTCTTCATCATCAACATCAGCTCATTATAAGTCCCCACCAAGGGGCACGTGCCTACCGATAAAGGGTGTTTAGGCCTTAGTCATCCACGCAGGCCCAGTGCGGATTGGACGCCTTCACGCACAACCTTTCAACGCTTTATAAGCATCCGCTGATTTTCTCACGATGTTTTTCTGCACTGTAAGAGCGTCGGATTAACGTACATTTCAAAAATAAACGTACAGTTCGAAAATTCAAAGAGCCATAGGAACGTGGCGGCATTTGAACCCGCACCCTCAAGATCGGAAGGCAACAGTCCACACCAATGATCCACTGGCGCTCAATGTAACTCTTAAATATTGGCAATTCAAAGTACGAAACCAACCAACCAACCTATGACGTTACAGTGCAGGGCATAAGCCTACCCACTGAGGCAATCCACAAAGACCGCCCGAACGAATAACACCCAACGATTGACGAATCACAGATAAATAATAATCGAAGTACCTACACAAAGATAAAAATTATATTAAGAAGAATGATTTCTAACATCTACCCAGTAATTTCACTCGTAACAGTAGTGCCCATTTGGAAACACAGTAGTGCATAACACGACATATCACTGCAATGGATACCAACGTCTCAGTACCGATAGAGCCTATCACCTAGTCCGAATCTGCATATAAAATCCTGCAAATAAAAAGCTGAAAATAACATTTCATTTCAAACTACTACGAACAGTTTGGCCCACACACGAACCTAATACGAATTGGTGAACAATAACAACATGATTGTTACGAAATTACAATTTTATCAAATCAGAAGGTACTAAAATATAAAACATGAAATTATAATTTAGAAAATTTTAATATTATACACGTTCCACGAAATGCGTCGTTAATCCACGCCGTCGTCAGCTAAATGAAATTAATTCGAATAGCTCGTCGTGCTACTCGTGATCGCGAGCACTCCGATTTACGTCAAGTGGCCAGTCGAAAGAAATTTCATTTTACAATTCATAATCTCTAATATATATTTTTTAATTTCTCAGATGCGCCTACGTAGGTACCTATATTATAATCAGCAATATGTATTGTCCGTAGCATTTTAATCCTTTGATATCGGCGCATACCAAACTGAGATTTGATACATAATAATAACATTCATTCATTCATCATCAGCTCATTAAACGTCCCCACCGAGGGGCAAGAGCCTACCCGTATAGGGTGATTAGGCCTTGGTCGTCCACGCGGGCCCAGTGCGGATTAGACGGCTTCACACACAACCTTTGAATCTCTTCGCAGGCATGCATGAAGGTTTCCTCACGATGTTTTCCTTCACCGTAAAAGCGTCGGATAACGTACATATATTTTTCGAAAATTCGAAAATACATTGGTACGTGTCGGGATTTGAACCTCAGCCCTCCCGGTAGGAAGGCGACAGTCCGCACCACTGAGCCACCGACACTCTAATATATAATATAATAATAATAACATGCTGCAAGACAATTGCATATTATATTTATGGTAAATTGTCGCATTATTCTTTGATAAGAACAGTTCCATTCATTGCCCTATATTCATTACAAATTCTGATTCACTAGAAATCACTTCTTACAGGTTTCAAATATTATTCTCCTTTACACAGTACTTTTATACTCAAAACACCGCCGACAAAGAGAATTAGTAGTTTCATTATAATTTTGTTCGATTAATATTTCATGGATTTAAACAATCACTAAATAAGTACAATTTATTTAGTAATTTGATGACCCGGTAGATGTAACGTTTGAAAAATTGGCTATCATAACAAGGGGTCTCTGTGCAGTAATCTTTTGTTTGTATGAACATAATTATTTGTTTGTATTGGTGTTTCTGTATATTTATTTTTAACATATTATTGAATACTTTTAGTTAAGTATATCCGTTGTGAAATACCCATAATACAAGAAAGCTCCTTACTTTAATTGGGACTTCATAGCGTTGTGTAAATAATTAATAAAAAATATTTGTTTACATAAAATCACGTCCAATTCGTCACTTCCAGTAATAAGACATCGAGAAAAAATACTACAGACCAATTAAAATTGTTCGCATATTCCCTATTGAAAAAACCTATATGATAACGTTATTACCAAAACGATAAAGCTATTAATTTCAAATGAATTATTTTCCATAGAAATTTAAATTAAATTCTCTAACAACGTAGGTGTATCTTTTAATTAACAAATTCAAAATAATTGTTCACTAGTTAGTGCCAATAAGTATTAGCCGGTATGCATAATACAGGATTTAGGAAGGGCAAGCTAGGATTATAAGAGGCGATGCCTCGAAAATGAGGACAGAATTGTGGCCTTGCCCCGAACTTAGCCGGAGAAGCCAACAATATTCGGAGTGCAAGAACTTACGGTATATTAAGTTCTAGTACAGTTGCCATGGCCACGCAAATAATTGGTTAATTTGCATTTTAAATTATTCTCATTACATAATATGTGATGTTATAAACGTACTGCCAAAACAATTGAATTACTTGGAATTAAAAAAATATATATAGTTATTTGGAAGCTAATTATTTTTCGGTTTGCCAACCAAAAGGTGTGTTATTGTTTGAAATATTAATTCTCACGATGAATGTCAGTTATAAGTTTTCAAAGTTACTTTTAAAACATATTTCAAGTGAATCATCATCCTCAGCTCATTTAACGTCCCCACCAAGGAGCACGAGCCTACGTACAAAGGGATTATAGACCTCGACTGTTACAGTCCACACCTATGAGCCACTGACGCTCTTGCTTTTCAAGTGAATACATATTTTATTAAAGTAAAATTACAACATTATCGAAAAGGAAGAAACTTCTAATTGCATATTCAAGCATCGAAGTTTCCCTTGACGTTTCGAAGTATCTTCGAATACCAATACGCAACTTAATGCAGTAACTCAAAATCAGTTAAACTAAGATTATCCACGTTCCGTCTGTCGGAATAGACGATAACGATAAATCCTAGTTTGCCAAACCATCGATAACACCACAGAGTGAATAGCTGTAATCAAGTAAGATGGCTTATAACCGCAGTTAGAGCAGAACTAATCAGAGCTCAGTCTAAACCGGTATTAGTTGGAATGAAAAGGCGTTTTAAGTGAAATAAATTACCTGTTACAAGATGAGATTGTGACTTAACGAGGATCAGAATCGAGTACGAAAATAAGAAATGTATTGTAGAGATCGAGCGTCTGCATACTTATTGCTTAATTTACTTTTAAAGCATTTCTACTAGAACAATGAGATATTTTAGTTTTCATTTATGAAACTTAAGGCCAATAAAGGATTTATGTAGGAATACAATCATTGATTATTTACTAATTGGGGATAATATACACAATCGTATTTAATGATTACAGAACTTTGAGGTGAACAGAGAACAGAACAGATGTGAATTTTAAGGACATTTTAATACCACCGTTGTTATGCATAAAGTTATGCATTTGAAAAACCTTCATCCCTTTTTAGGGTTCCGTAGCCAAATGCCTAAAAAACTGTCTGTCCGTATGTCACAACCATCTCCGAAACTATGAGCACTACACTATTCAACGATATCTCGTCTGTATTTTTTTATACCTGATAAACTATGAACCTATTTTCTCATGATAAAGCTATAGTAGGGGCCTAAGTAAATAAAAAATATTTCATTTTAATTATGTTACTAGATGCTGCGGTACCCTCCACAGGTGAGTCTGACGCGCACTTGGCCAATTTTTTATTTAATAACATAATACTCAATGCAAAACGACCAATATTCTCTTTGGATTCTACACCCAGCTCCAAAATTTTCTATGCGAAAAAAAATTTTGGAGCTTCACAAACCCTGTGATATTAAGTGGATCACCTCTCAAAGGACTGCTGTTTCGTATTAAATAAGTTTATTCAGGTTAGATGTAGAAAAAATATGTTATAACAAAGTGAATCCATAAACAACGTGGTTTCCAAGGAATAAAATCAATTTAACTCTCGTTTCGAAATTTATTTGACTTTGGCAACTGTATTTTTTCGTGTGGAATAAAAGTTTCAACAGTCGTTTTTCACGGATATTCAGCTATAGATAAACAATACTTGGAGATTTTAATTTTGATTTATAGTACTTATATATTTGTTATAGTATCCAAACTTCGTCTTACACATCTTTAGTTGATCTAACCAACGTTTATTTCACAATAAATGTATTTTAGTTTCTGAAACAATGTGATTAACAGAAGGACATTTAGAAACTTAAATACATAATATACATTAATGACCTCAAAAGACACAATTGTTGTTATCATCATAAAATCGGGAGCCTATAACGACCCAATCTAGGACAAAGGCCTTGCCGCACAGCAAACCTATGAAAAGGGACTGGGCCATCGCCCACCACGCTGGCCCAAAGCGTATTGGTATACCGCCTGTTAATGCATTGTACTTAGGTTTGGATAATTTTGAGATTTACTAATTAGAGTACCTACCTACTACTACTTTTTAATGAAATAGTTCAAACAATCAAAGTCTCAAATAAAGTTATTTGTTAAGGTAATAAAAGTATTATACATTGAATTTGAGCTGTCTGCCAGTCGAGACTATTTAAAAATTTCTTTTTGATTTATTTCTTATTTTACGACACAGAGGACTGGAAGACGTTAACTCATGTATATTGTTTTACCCAACTGCCGAAGAAGGGTTATGTTTTTTTAGCGTATGTATGTACGTAGATTTTTATGTTTTCTGCTGCAGCCTAAACGGATTAACGAATTTTAACATATGAGGAGTCGTTTGATTTCTTCATAGCGCGGGTGACACTGAGTACACTGTGTTAATTTTTAATAAACAGAAGCTTCAGCCTGCATTAATGTGTTGATTCAAACGTCTGAAATGAAAAATAATAATTTAATAATAAACAAATAACAGTGTAAACATTATATGCTTCCTAAATCCTAAATACCTTTTCTAAAAAGTAAGCTACTAATATGTAGTGTAATTATTATTGAAATAAATATTGTTGTCATTTGTTTGTATTCCGCCGGCAATACCATGAAAAATATATAACGTGTGCACTATATCATAGTGCTTATTTTTCCTTTTCAGTGTGTATTTTTAGCAGTCGGGTTGTCATTTATTTTTTAATTATTATTTATTTCAGCGATAGATTGTAAGTATATTTATTAAGCGAAAATTAAAGCACACCTCAACGGATACTCCATCATTTACATTATTATTTAAATGGATATTAATACACTATTGAATAGCATCATAACCGAACAATGGAGCGCGAGTAAATCGATTGTCTGCTGTCAATCGAGTCTAATAAGCGTACGGATACAAAATAATAGTCACTGAAATGGGCCGGCAGGGTTTCCTCATTGTAGTTTTGTTACCAAAAACAGTGCCGAATCAAATTTAATTCTCTGTTAATTTTTAAACTAGATGATTAAGGAATTGAAGTGGCAGTCAAATCCGGTATCGTGATTTATTGAGCTTTAGAAAATACCAGCAGGCAGACAGGCATATGGGTGTGATCCAAACCGTCCAGAAGTCTTACCCTTTTATCAATTGTCAATACATTTACTGCGTGGTCTTGTAGTGTGAGCTCAGTTTTTATGCGTGATTCGTGGGTCGTGGGTTTAATGCACAATCTCACTCAAAAAGCGTCCGCGGCAAGTCTGTCCATCGCGTCAGTTGGACCGAATTTTCATTCATGATCACATCGCCCGCTACATGTCATAATGATATAGCAGTGTGCTCATGCTTTTGATTATTATGTACTCTTTCTATAACTTGTTAAGGTCAATATTTAAGTGAATAAATTCACGTTTTAAATATAACCATAACGTATGTCATGGGGCTCGGACATTTTTACTTCGGACAACACGGTCCCGGCTACTATCAGGAGCACCCACCATTTCGCATTTGTCTCGCGTGGTGGCTTACGGCCCAATCTTCCCATACGCTGCGCTGGAAGGCATGTGCTCTGCGATATAGGCTGATGATTAAATTGCTTATTTTTTCCTATCTCGATACTCGGACACTTGATAGCTATGTGCGGAAACTGAAGAGTGCGGCACGTTACATATACGGTACGAATGGCCGCGTACGGCCGAGCTGGCTCGCATTTTTATTGAATTTGGTCGCTGGCATCTGCTCAAACACAACGTTAGCAGAATTAAATTATGGCAGCGCCAATTACAGTCGTTTCTGAACCGCACGATGGCCGATCGCCAATTTATGCGCTTATACAACCGGTTACAGTTTTAATGCTATTCATGTAATGAATTGTTCAGATGAGCCACGATAATCTGATTGAAGTGTGGAATTTGGGCGATTGGTTATTGTTTACAATTATTTCTGTTTATTACCATTATCGTTGGAATTCAGGGTTTTAAAGTTTTAGTATTATGCCAACGAATTACACTAAGTGGGTTTGTCTAGTTAAGGAGTTTTTTTATTCAGAAATAATTTTGTGGAAAAGCTTCTGTCTTAGACTTTTAAAACTAACATCATTTGTAATCAATTATACCTAAATGGTAAGACAAGGCCACACACAAGTGACAATTATTAACTTAATAATAATGAAACACAGAATTATTACGTACATTTCTGGCTGCAAATGCGGTATTTTATAGAATGCGAATCTAGACAAAGTATAAAATACTTTGTCTAGATTCGCATTATAAAATATACGATTTCATACATACCTAGACGTTTAAAGTATTATATACATTGCATAGGTAAAATATAAAATACCGTATTATACACATTGCCGGTAACATATACAGTTTTTTCCCTCAAAACCTGAATTTTTGATATTTAAATAAAAAATCAGTATAAATACCAGCCCTCAGTCGACTAAGTTGATTATATTTTTGCAAGTATTCCAGAAAACTTTATGTCAAGACTTTCCTGTAATCACCTGTAATTTAAAACTTAAGGTTGGTAAGTCATAAATCCTGAAATAATAAACAAAAAGCAGAAAATAAAAATAGCTACACAATAAATCGCTTGAAAGCTAAGCAGGAAAATATCAAAAAACAGAAGGGCGTTAAAATAATACAGACAGGTATTATGTGCCTACACACTTTTGCGTCCCTTTTGACATTTATCCAACCCATCAAAGTTATTGTATTGTTAAAAGAGCTATTATTTTGTACCAAGAAAAAAGGTTATTCTATTAAATTCTATCAAGCGTTCATAAAAATAATTAATCTAATACCTATTAGATTAATATTATTTAAACTAATGATAATTATATCAAATTACTTATTATTATTTGTTACTGTAGGTACCTACTCTATTAAAATACACGAAACTACTATTGCATGAAACCGTTAAACTCTTTTCGGTTTAAGGCCAGCACTACTACGACAGTCAATTAAAAGGTATAACCATGTTCTAAAATACTACAGCAAGGCACGCCAAGCCAAAGTGAGACCCGTGCCCAGCAATGGACTGCGATAAATCGAAGCAAAGAAGCATGTCTAATGCTGGACGACTTTAATACGGTACCATACAATAATGTAAAGTGTCACACTTGTTTCATCATCACCATCAGCCAATTACGCAGCATAGATATGGGGAGATTGGGTCGTAACCCGTCATGCGGGCTTAATGCGGATTGGCTACACATACACACTAATTTAATGAAAGAATTAAAAAAACACTTGACAATAAAAGGTTATTATCATATTGAAGATTACTCATCTGAACAAAATCTGTCATTTTCAACTACTTAGCAACAAAGTGTTGAGCAGACTTAATCGAATAAAAAAAATGGATATTGTTTGTTTTATTATAATGCATAATTATACACTTATTTTATACATAAAGAAAAACACAAAAATCCAGGCTTGTCACAGCCAGCAGCACAAATTCTTGTCTCCGAAGGAACTAAAGTTACGTAACTTAAATTCAAATAAGAACTGCAGTTTCGTGAATGTAGGTATAAGTCGTGCAGAAATTACATTCCACAACTCTAGGGTAACACAGCTTGAAATGAATTGCATTTGTTAAATTTAAGAAAAGAATACAATTGCACTTGTTTATGGCTCACTCAGATCAAATAAACCCTTATCTATCCTTTTTTGGCACCTTCAGATCTTCAGTGTAATAAATTACACTACTCAACACTTAAAAAATATCTGACCCAATTCATATTATTTCATAATAAGCTTGACCAATATACAAATACTGTATGCATTTTATTTTGATATCGTATCTGGTTATAGGGATAAATATTTTTTTATTTTTTACCTACCTACAAAGTTAAAAGCGGTAGTCCGGAAACTTATTACTTTTGCAAATGGAACATAGTGCATTTGTTAGTATATTAACTAACTTCTAAAATGTCGCGAGTGTGTGTTAACAGTCCTGATTTATTTTGCTATATTTGTGGCGAGTTTACGCCGAAATCGAAAAAAACCACTTTCTGACTTAATACAACATTTTATTAAAAAAGATTGGCCATTACGTCATTCTCTAGTAGTGGGCCAGAAAAATTATTTGAAATTGGTTGAGCAAGATAAATTATTTTGCCGGCATTGCACATCAAACTGGGTCTCATAAAAAAAATTGTGAAAAAATAAGCAAAGAAGGTGCGGCTTTCCAGTTTCTCAAGCAAAAGTTTCCCAAGCTTAGTGACGCGAAAATTAAAGAGGGTGTTTTCGTAGGTCCAGACATAAAAAAGCTGATTCAAGATCCATCTTTTACATCTGCTCTCAATAATATTGAAAAACAAGCATGGAACGCTTTTGTCGATGTCACTAACAATTTCCTTGGTAAGAAGAAATCTGAAGATTTTCGCGAAAAATAAAAGTTTTATTGGACTGCTACTATAAATGGGATGCAATATGTCACTTAAGTTGCATTTTCTTCACTCGCATTTGGACTTTTTCCCTGAAAATATGGGATCAGTCAGTGACGAACATGGCGAACTCTTTCACCAAGATGTTGTTGCATTTGAAAAGCGATTTCAAGGCAGATGGGAGCCTGCTATGCTCGCGATTACTGTTGGAGCCTTATTAGAGAGACCCTGCTACTGAGTCAAGAGAAAAGCCAGCCACTCAAAAAAACTACGCCATTTCAATTAAAATTAGAATAAAATTATGGAAAATTCGTGATTTCGGACATGGATGTTATCTGGACATTGAGATGTGATGGTGTGTGTATATTTGCATATTTTATTACTTTAGTGGCAAGAAATAGTAATCACATAATGCGACTCAGATAAAATTAAAAGTCGAAAATTTGTTGAGTAGTGTTATTTATGTTCACAATAATGATAATGTTGAAAGCATTTTAGACTGCAAGAGTCTTAAAAGAATTGACAAGAGTGTTTTTAAACACTTATTTATTTTTTAGATAAAATTAATGCAAAAAAACTAAATGTATAAAATTCACTATGCCCAATGTAAGGTCGAGACCAACATAACTCTTAATAATGATCAAGTGGAACTTTTAAACTCCACTGCATTTCTTGGTATAACTTCAGATTCAATGTTACAATGGGGGCCTCATATTGAATCACTGGCTGGTAGACTTAGCTCGGCAGCTTATGCTGTTAGGAAGATAAGGCTCTTGACAGATGTAGAAACAGCAAGATTGGTTTATTTTAGTTATTTCATAGTGTCATGTCGTATGGTCTACTGTTGTGGGGTTAGCTGCCGACATTAAACAATATTTGTACTACAAAAAGAGCTATTCGTTTTATCTACAACCTTAGACCCCGTGACTCTCTTAAGGAACTTTTTAAAGAAATAATATAAATGACTATAGCATCACAATATATTTATGAAAATTAATTACGTCCGTAATACTATCATACCTTTAAAAACATTGTGACACACAATTTTAATACTAAGAATAGAAACAAACTTGCTGTTCCAGACTTGAGACTACATAAAGTAGGTAATCTTTTATAGGAAGATGTAAAGTTTTTCAATGGTACCGCAAAATATTGTCGAGTTACTTTACACATGTTTAAAGCTAGAATAAAAAACCTTTCTAAAAAGGGTACTATACTAGACGAATATTTGTGATAAAAATCCGTGGTCTTAAACTGCTCAGCTATTTCAGTGTTTATGATATATTGTTACATTAAGAATTTTTTAAAAAAAGGCTACACTGTTGAGTTTTCTTGGGTGCTTCTTTCTCAACAGGCCAAACTGAAGCGCTTTTTTTCAAAGCATCAAAATTCATATTTTTAGTTTAGTATTTTAATTGTTTTTATTATATTTTTGTATATTTTTTGACGTTCATAAGTGCTTTTTGTAAGCCTAATTTGAATAAAGAATTTTGCATTAATAAGTTTGATTGATGATGATGACAAACATTTTTTTTATCTAAAAAACCAAACCTTTGATCTGGATTTTTAAGATCCAAATATAATATATTTTGTTCTCTTCGTATTATATGATATTTGATTAATTGATCGTCTATCCATTTTATTCGTGATTGTTTTATTTCTACAACTTTATGACAAAAGTTTCCGCCCTGATGGCTGCCTAGTCGTTAATCAAATGAAGTGTTAAACGATACCGACATTCGGGACAGAAGCAACAGATCCGGACAAATAGAAGTACTTTCTAATGATTCTTTTGGGTAATATTTTTTATTCACCCCAATGGATTTAGTAACGAAACAATTTGTCAGTAGATCGTTCTGTCTATAATAATTATAATAAGTTTATGTAACCGTTACATTTTGCCCGCTAAATTATTATTTTTGAATTCGTTATTGATCAACAAAACTACAATTTTCACGACTAATTTGCGATATCATGCTTAAAATGAAAATATGAAGTAAATTGAAATGAATAGAGAGGGTTTAGAATAATTATGACACTTATTCTTGTCTTAATGAAGGTATAAATACAATGGTGGTCAGCTTCTAGTAAATGAGTTGAATCCCACCTATTGTGGTGGTGATGATGGCTTAAAACATTTCCGACTACAGTATCAAAAATAATAATTTTATCCAAGCAGTACCCAGGCAAACTAATATTTAAGCTTAACAAAGTATACAAAATGTAGATGAAACACGCGTTCCTCGCTCTTAGTTAATGGTGTCAAAGCCTAAATTAGCTTGAACAATTTTACCTTACGAAGGTGTTTCCTTCTACAANTTGGTATCGCAAACTACAGCTTTAGATTAAATGTAACTAAATTCTTATTACGGAATGGAACTTTCGTTTTGATACAAATGTTTTAGCGAGATCACTGTGCGATTGTTTGGGAAAAGTGAAAGAATACTATTGTTAGCGATATCTAAGTCTGTTAACATTAATACATATTATACAAGTTAGTCATGTATATAGATTTTTATCTTAGATGATTTAATATAAAAGAGATAATAGTCAATTATTAGTTAGATTGATAATCGCTGAGAACATGACTTTATTAGCAATTAGAAGGCTAATATGAAAGAAACAGCAGATTTTGCCGACTCCAAGTATTTGGGAAAAAAATGTGAAAAACGATGAAAATTTTAATGGTAACTTAAAAGAATGACATAGTTTATGAATCAAATAAATCGAATCACAACGTTAATCCACATTTATATAACAATGGTGAAACGTCTGTCTATTCCGATTTGGGAAAAATAAATTTAATTATACCTTTTACCTCGAGGGAAATAGTTAAAATAAAATAATGACATTACACAGCGCCATCTAGCCCCAAGTTAGGCGTGAAGCCTGTATTATGGTACTTAACAAAGGATAAACATACTTTAAATATTGTTTTAAATATATACAATTATACATAGAAACAGATGTTCATGCACTCAAATGTTTGTATGTTCGAACCCGGAAACCCTTGTATAAGAGCGACGTCTCTACCATTACACCAAATGGGTCGTTTATTTACTTAGTTATGCATTCTTCATTTTATATTAACGTGCTTTTTTCAAAGTTTCAATTGATATTTCCAACAACATTGACCATGTTTTTATTTCGGGCGCAACGTGCGCTCGTCCACGCGTGACGTTCGAAATATTTGGTATCATTGGTTGTGCAAGTGCTCGCGTTTTCGCCTATTATTTTACTATTTCTGTTACAACCGCGTTTCATTGTGCACTCGTAATCGTATCGAAATTTGAATTAATGTTAACTAATGACTTTGGTTCTTGTTTGTTTGTTGGCCTTTCTTCGCAGTTTGTGAGTTCAGTTGTCGTTGAAAAGAATTGATTATTTTGTCTCGATTAAAATAAGTTCATCGCTTATCAAAAACGGAATATTTTAAGACAGTTTAGTATTTTTTTTTTTTTTTTTTTTTCCGCTCATCCCCCTGATATTATGGTCAGGGACCTTTTTATTCTTTTTTGTTTATTTACTTTTTTTTTTTTTTTTCTTTTTTTTTTTTTTTTTTTTTTTTTTTTTTTATATTATTTTTTTACTTTTCTTTTTCTTTTCTTATATTACATTTTGTACCTTATTTCTATTACAATGTATAGTTTTTACTTTTTCTTACATAAATATACTCTTACTAATTATTACAATTGTTTTACTTTTCCTTGTAGTTTATTTCTTATTCTACAACTTTTTCTGGTTGCTATTACAGACTTTTCTATGCTTATTTATTTTTTCTAGGTACATATATTGTTTGTGCTATGCTCTACTTTATTTTACTCTCCTTTCTTCGCATGTACATTATTACTTATTTCTAATTACTGACTTATTTCTAATGCTATTGACAGACACAGTTTCCCTTTTACATTTGCATTCATTTCTATCCTCGTAATTCTTAATTCTAGGTTGTTGTACATTTTTTATATAAGATCTATATTTCTATCATATTATTATTACTATTTACTTATTTCTAAATAATTATCTTATTTTACCATTTCTTACTTATTTTTAATTTAATACTAGCACTAATATATCTACAAATATACGTGTAGTATTAATTTTTATTGCCTATCTTTATTTCTTTTTATTGCTTTTTCTGCTATTTTATTACAATATTCTAAAAATATTACTCGCTTTTTATTGTCCGCCATTATTTTGCTTATCGTTTCTATTTTTATAGTGGTATTAATTTTGGTCTCTACTTCGTACTTTTCACGGGCGTTTTGGGGGCATTCTATGAGAATATGGGGCACAGTCTCTTCGGTTTCGGGGTCACATACGCATGATGGGTTCTCCTTGCATTTGAACCTGTGCAGGTATGCTGAGAACCCACCATGTCCCGTTAGGACTTGGGTTGTGACCCCTCCTACCTGGATCTTTCTCGTGATGCAGTATGCCGCGTAAGCATCCGGGAAAAATAATTTTGTGATGCCGGCGGTTTCCCCTGATTGGTATCTTCGATTCCATTCGTCGAGCGTCCCATCTCGGATGGAGCGCTTGACGAATGAAATCGGGACCTTGTCGTAGTCAGGTTTCCTTTTGCTACGTAGAGCCGCCTCCCTCGCTAGCTCATCCGCGCGCTCATTCCCCGCCAGTCCAGCGTGGGCTTTGATCCAGAACAAAGAAACATTCTTGCCCTGGCTCAGTGCCCCCCTCAGGTTGCTCCGAGTCTGGACTGCCAAGGGATGAAGGGAGCCCTGGTTTGACAGCGACTCCAGGGAGGACCTGGAGTCGCTGTAAATACCGAAGCTATCCTCTCTGCGCTTCAGGATTTCACACGACGCCCTATAAATGGCTAGGAGTTCCGCTTGGTAAACGGTGCAGTACGCGGACAGACAAAGTTTGACGGTTTTGATCTCGGCCTCGCCGTCCCATAGGGATAGCGCGGCTCCGACCTTGCCGTCAATTTTGCTGCCGTCGGTGAATATGCGCACCGCCTGCACGTTTTGCTCATCGACGAGCGTCTGGTCTCCTAGGCATTTAAATTCTATGGCCACCTGTCGTGCTGGATGGCAGGTCTCCGCAAATCCCACCACACGTTCGGTCTCCCGATCTCCCAGCACCAGCCGGGATGGCCCTCTCCTCGCTTCGTACAGGGCGGCTGCCTCCTGTATGCGGAGGTCTAGAGGCAGAATCCCGGCTAGTGCCAGCGCCGAGTTCAGGGAGGCCGTGCGGTAGGATTTGCAGAGCTTCTGGGCGAAGCCCCTCTGCACGGCATCCAACTGTCGCCGCACTCCTAATTTTTTGGCGGCGGGTGCCCAGGCGCTCGCTGCATACAATATTACTGGCTCAACTGTAGCCACGTATATTGTGCGAATGACTTCAGGATGTAGGCCCCAACTCTGTTTGGCGGTTCGTGAGAGCTGTTTATAGATGTTTAGTGCTTTCCTGCATGTGTTCGCTACGTGTGTGTTAAATGTGAGTTTATCGTCTATTATTAACCCCAACAACCTGATCTCCCGTGACATTTCTATTCTGACGCCCCCCATGCTCAGCTGTGGCGTGTCGTGTTTGAGCTTGCGCGTGATCACCATAGCGTTGGTTTTATGCGGCGCGAACTTCAATTTGTTGCGGATGCCCCAGGCTTGTACGTGGGCCAGAGCGGCATTTGCCTGACTTTGCACTTCAAGGGCTGTGTCACCGTCGAACACCATGACGATATCATCGGCGAATGCCTGGACGTAGTCTCTTCTTTGCTTCAGGTCCCTTAGAAGTGGATTCAGAAGGACGTTCCACAGGATCGGACCGCCAATTGATCCCTGCACACATCCCTTGTTAGTGCCTTTTGTGCACTCTTCCCCTGCGTATCTCACCCTCACACGTCTGCAGTCAAGGTAATTCGCGAGTAGCCTTCTGATGTTTGCCGGGCACTCCTCCTCCGCCAGTCTGACTTTTATTGCCGGCCACCAGGCGTTATCGAAAGCTCCCTCTATATCCAATGAAACCAGGGTTATAAGCTTCTTGTCGTCCAGTTTGCTCTTTATGTGGTTCATAAGGGTATAGAGGGCGTCCTCGGTGCTTCTCTGGGGCATGAAGCCGTACTGGCGGTCGCTTATTCTTGGTACGAGATGCCATTTCATTCTCGTTTTAGTTTACAATGTCTGCTATAACACCAATGATTCTGGGTTCGATCCCGTAACAAATATTTATATCTCTATTTCAATACGAACGGATGTTTCTATGTATAGGTATACATAGAAACATCCGTTACTACGAATACATACGTGGTAACATAAAAAATATTAAAGTTTGTTTTGTACCCATTGCCCTGCAGATTAGGCAAGATGGCGCTATGCTGATATCAGTATTGATTTAATTTATGAATAAATATTACATACATCGGCAGATTATAACATATTGGCAGTAAATTAGCCATATGACATTCTCGCTGATAAAATCAAACGGTCAAACTTGACATTTACCACAAAACCCGCTCTAGTTACATACGAAACCGTACTCATGCGGTTGGCTTAGGCACCGCCGGTTCGCCTTGTCCTTTCTACACCGATTGTCGGGTCTAGAACCACTTTTATGATCTTTTATTTACGTGGTTGGTTCAATTCGAATGTGGCATGCGACTGACGACGTTAAAGCTAGGCGATAAGGCCTGAAATCGAGTGTGGACGTATACAGACGAACTTTATAGGCGACAAAACATCACGGTTAAATCATGTGTGACTTTTGAAATAGAAAATAATACGTCTTGTTGTTCGAATAAAGTAATATTTTTCTTTATTTGTTACCATTTTACATGAAATTTTATTGTACATTTTTCTACAATAATGAATTGCGTGGACAGTTGGAAGTACTGAGTTCTAAAATATTAAGGCATTTGGGATAAGTCTCAAGCAATATTTAGCATTGACATGTCAATGTTATTATTTACTTTAAGCATGCACGTGTTTGCAAATAATCGAAGCAGAACAACTTCTTGTAATACTGACAATTGGTAGGATGGGTTCTGACCCATTCATTTGTAAATAAATCAAAATTGTTCATGTATCTGATCCATAAAACTTTTATATGGCCGGCTCTCGGACTTTGAAAAGTCATTTATGAACGTCAGAATACAAAATAAAACAATATTTAAAAAATATGTTAGCAATTTACTAAGTATCAAAAACACACACATCGTTACTTTATGTTCATTTGTTTTCCCGCACAACATAGGTTTATGTTTCACATCAAAAGCATATAGGGTGCCTGTGGGCCGTGAATCTTACTTAGAACTAACTAAATATTTTCTTTATATTATAGTTAAACACGGTTAGCAACTGTATTCGCATGTTTAAAACTGTCTGCCGAGTTACTAACGTATTTCATAAAAAATAAAAAAACATGGAGCTGCAAGCCAAATTCTTTGATTTACCACTAATAGTTGCAAAGCAATTGCTGCTTAGGTGTTGTTTTTGCCACACGTAGATACTTACTTGGCCATTTACTTCAACATCAGTAAGTTGTATCAATCATTTATTGTGAATATTTTAATAAATTATGCTAATTTGTTCCAGGTAATTACTTTATACGCCTATGACTGCCATTGACCTGTTTTGTTCAGTAAGTAAGTATTAAGTTTTGAAGTGACACTATGTCTTTTGAAGCGAAAAAATGTACGGTATAAATTTATTCATCATCNAAATCTTTGAATATTTCCAATGTGCACCAACTGCGAAAGCGAGCGGTTACCTCGCGCAGTTGTCTATTTATCAATTTTTATACAAAGTTGAGAGGCTTTTATCATTAAATTGAATTGAACGTAACTGACTTGAGATGTATGTATGTTGTTTTACATCCTCACTCGTTGAAGACAAAAAAAATATTGACGTTCCACATTCGCCAAGGCCTTGTGTATTATTTCAATGGTCAGTTACACAATCGCCCCTGGACGAGTCAACATGAGACCCCTAATTAGGCTCGTCCGAACAAGGTCCAATTAAAACGCGAATTTGAATAGTTTAATAACCGGGATCCCTCGATGCGCACTTCACTTATATGTACTTTGAACAATTTGTATTAATTGGACAGGTACGTATACTTGATACCTTTCATGCGTGTGGCTACTTAATATATCGTGAAGGTAACGTGTATCCAAAGATAATTAGTTATTCAAATAAGAACTAGTATTTAACGACTCATAGAAGCTGTTAGGGCCTGCATTATCGATACCTTGTTAAGTGTTCACTCTTATCAGATAATATATTTTGAAGAATATTTGACACAGTTATACATATAAAATTAAAAAAAACATACTTATACTATTAAAAATACTTGCTACATTTGTCGTAAAAATTGTCTGAAGTGATTTTATTGGACTGCTACTTATTTTTGTTAACTTTACACTCAGAAAGTAATTTGAAATAATTATGAATATTTTTTGTATTAAATATACTTTTTGCATAGCTAGCAATAAATGACTGTATCATTTTCATATCTCCAAGTTACAAGCTGGCAAATATATTGTGACCTTACTTTGGGATCAACGTGGGTTCGAGAAATTTCTAAGCAAGAGTGAAATTTGTCATCGTCCGCTATCTAGGCTTTCTTACAAAACCATAAAGTTACGAGTAAGTCTTGCTCATTCTTACGATATTACTAATAATAATACTACTTAACAAATAACTAGTTTTTAATTACTAATTGTGTATACTTCACTTAGTAAAGCCACTAATCTTTACTTAGTTGTTCGTAAACCTGAAGAAGTAGTCTTATTTGCATAGACAAAAGAAAACGATCTTCAACAAAAAAAATAAAACAGACAAATAGCTAAGTGATCCTGGAATATTCTTTCGTCTTGAGATACAGGACCCTAAAATAATGTTCGTAATATATAAATGCTAGTCCTTGGTGGGATCGGACCCGAACTCTGGGAAACACTTGACGTATAAATCAGATTCCAACCCAAATGTACTTACTATCCGGGCTATTAAACTTTACTTATACAAGATAAACATTGTCCTCTGATTGGCTTTTAAATTTCAACTCAAACAGATGGTACAAACCTTGTCATGGTAATCCATGCCGGCGCGACGTGAGCTCAAGCAAACCGATTTCCCCTGAGAGCACCGTAGATATCTAATTACAAATTCGATGCGCTCAATAAATATTCCAATGGTTTTGATTTGCATAATACCAGCCACAATCGAAATATTTGATTCCGAAGTGTAGTGGGCTTGCTGGCCCTACTCCCATGGTACGAAGATGGTTTACATTTCGTGAACATCGTATTTTACTGGGAAATGAGGATTAAAAGCATATTATCGTCACAATACTAACACGGAAGTGGAAACTAAAGATATTCTGTATATATAAAGGTAGACACGCCACCTGTGCCTCAAAAACGAAACGCCAAAGAGAATACAGTTGTAGGCTCTTTGTTTAGGTAAATGTACGCTCATTCGAAATATGTGCTCATTTTCAGTTGTTTTGTGAACATATCACGAATCTATAATTTTTACATCATTGGTGGTAACCCATATTTTGATACAAACCTATATGATACGTATACATGGTGTTATAAGCTTTTGTCGTCAAGCATGGACAGTAGACACACCGATATTTTTTTACCACTAATATGCTGCTTGATCACAAGCACAATGATAGGTTAAAAATTAAATACTTAAAAAAAGTACTTTGAAATATTTTCATAAAAAAGCATTTATGCTTGGCAAATAACAATGCAATAAAAAGTCCAAATATTGGTCTAAATTAATCCAATAAAATAATATATGAACTTATTTAGACAACAGCTAAACCACAACAAAAACTTAAATAATAATAAACGTTTATTTCAGACAGTCTTGATAGTCTTAAGTAAACAATATCTGATAAAAACAAATCTCATGATAGAAATAAGAAAACGTTTTTCTCTATGGTAATACTATTTATTTTCGATAACATTCAGAAACACAATCCAATTCCAAATTCAAAAATAAACTATTACACTCTCAAAGAAAAACGATCGAGGATTTCAA
Organism: Leucinodes orbonalis; assembly: GCA_019425675.1. Lineage (NCBI taxonomy): Eukaryota > Metazoa > Arthropoda > Insecta > Lepidoptera > Crambidae > Leucinodes > Leucinodes orbonalis. The sequence goes on from PQWD01004535.1 coordinate 47,595, forward strand.
TATGCGACATCAAAGACTACAAAAGACTCAATTACAATTTTCAAATTGATAGTTGGCAACCCTTATTACTGTAGATGTCCGCAAAATAGGGTAATTTGGCGGACAATGGGATGCCCCATGTCCGAAACTACGGGTAACTTGAAAGTTTCCATATGACGTCTTACCCCAAGGGCCATGCAGCAATTTTTATGTCATTTAAAGTTTAGAAAACATTATTTACTTAACATTTATAATAATAAGTATCTATATGGCTAATTTCATTGTGATGACATTTTGTGCATTGTCATGACTTTTCAGTCCAGTTTAAATAAGTTCTTTCAGATAAAGATTTTGTTGTCTTGTAGTGCATTTTTCACAGCGATCTCTATACGTTTTCTTGATTTTGTAAGTACAATATGAAACACATGTCAACAAATTGCATTTGAGGTTTAACTAAAGGTATATAAGACACGTTTTTTTTTCACTCATTGATGTTTTAGTTTAATGTGTATTAAAGAACTTGTTTGCCCCAACGGGTTAATTTTTAAAAACATAAAATATTAAGACTCACTGTCATTTCAAAGAGTGACTAGATAATATTCTGGATACTTATTGGCTTCATGGGAAAAAAGATTTTCTACAGAAAATTATATTTTCTAATTTTCTATTGTATGTAATATATTATATTTGTATGATCATTAAAAGAATAACTGATATGGTATTATTATATACAAGTCTTGTGTCATTTTTTTTGCAGTGGATCAAGCTTTTAAAATATTGCTTGATTAGAAGATTTAGAAATATATATCGTACCTCATTTTAGTGCATACTAACGGTACATAAATAACGATATCTTGATTAAAAATGTAGATAGTTAAGCATTTTTTATTATAGCGTGTAACACCCGATACTATATAACAAATAGTTAGTCGGTTATAATTCAATGATGGCCCTTTTACTATAATGGAGGCGCACCCTAACAGTCCAAAATTATTGAATTTTCCTAGATGACCATATACATCGCCCGACCGTGTCTATAGATTCCAAACAATTCATTTCAGGTAGACGTAGTAATTAAATAAAGCGGGAGTTTCAAACACGATGAGTTTATATTGAAATATTCCAACCGCAGTTCATTGTGAGTTATTTGGAGGATACTAAAAAGTTTCAGTTGATTTGCGAGCCAACCCGCAAATTTTTAACTTTGGGATTTTGTGAGAGTTTGTTGGCTATGAAATTAGAAATAAATATATATTTTAGCTATTCAATAAAGTTAATAAAGAACCTAACGTTTTGTCAATCGCTATCTGAATGGTCAGTCATCGGATAGATGACCGAAAATTATTATCTTGAATCTCTTCATGCTTTGTAAAGCTCAATAAGCCGTCGCTTGCGGCTTGACTCCACTTTCTTTCTAAGAATGGTATCCGTTGATACTCCTAAATCCGTATTAGACCGGGGTAGTGGATAACGGCCTGATCACCTATCGCCATGCTGAATATGAAGGCGTGTGTCCTACAATGAAACTTAAAAAACGGATTAAGGGAATGATTCAAAGGGTAAAATATTTATTTTGGTAAAATAAAAAATAAAATCATTTTTTCACTATCACTGTTTTAAGCAATTGAAGCATTTTTAAGAACCTCTCATCGATATATTTCATAGACAATTGATTTTCCATATATGAAATTCTGGCGGGTTGAAATCTTAGTTTATTTTTCAAGTCACTATCTCCACCCGTTTACCCAATCCTCATCTTGACAGGCAGCAGTGAAGTTTTTTTTCTTTGATGGAAACTTTAAACTTAATTAAAGTAACTAACAAACTAAATTTAAGTTAAAGTTTCAAATTCATCGATCAAACTCTATAAATTCGCTTCGGCAATCTTGCATAGCACCCTAAGGGCTATTTCAAAATTGATATTCCCCATCTGGCCACAATTTCTGCCCGCTGTCCCGTATGCCCTTTTCAATATTAATTCCACAACAAATTCTACAATGCTGACCATCTTGGCAACCACTAGACCGACTGTTAATTAAATTCTGTTGTGCTCGCAGTTTCTGTCGTGCATGTCTACTGTATTCTGCACATTTGGAATTACATATATGAAATTCTCGAATAGTTAGAATTCTCTTCACATAATTTGCAGAAAGGTGATAAGACTTCTGTTATGATAAGTAATTTACAATTCTCAATAATATTCTAAATTTTGTATTATTTTTAAATTTAATTATTAAGTTTGTAGCATCGGTGGCTAATTGGTGTGGCCTGTGCCTTCCGGTCTGGTGGGTGCAGGTTCAAATTCCGCCACGTACCAATGTATTTTCGAATTTTCGGAATTATATTTATTTACATCCGTCGCTTTAACGGCGAAGGATAACACCGTGAAGCAACCTGCGCACGACTGCGAAGAGATTCAAAGTTTGTGCGTGAAGTCGACCAATCCGCATTGGGCCCGCGTGGACGACTAAGGCCTATGCACAAACGGGTAGGCTCGTCCCCGGATGATTAGGCTTAGGTACTTTTTTCAATCGGTATTTTTATCCTAGTCGGATGACATGACTTACTGCTTGGGTTTTGAGCGGTAAAAAAATATTACCGTGGATAAGGAACATTTTATTGTTTAATGTTTAAAAGTGACAAGCCGATAGTAGATAAATAACTGGACACCAAAACTTTTGGAAAAATAAAGTTAATTGTACTGCTGAACGATCAATATCTGTTAGTCATTACCATAAAGAATTACATACAAAAGTTAAATAGCATACTAACCTGTATAATCGGATCCTTACATAAATCTTTAAAACAAATGTATACAAAAATTGTAACCTATTCATTTCTAAACCAATAAATATATATAGCCATATCAAATTACTGATATCATTGTTCTCAAGTTACGAGTAAAAGCTACCACCTCGTCAATATAGTTTGCAATTAACGCCACGGCCAGTTGTAAGGTAGCATGATGAAAGTGCATATTGTCCAAGGTTCATCCACCTTAGGGACGGTGTCTGGAGCGATTCGTTATTGTAATGCGAGCAATCTGTCGCTTGGCCGGCGATATAACTCAGGCCCACCGCATACGCTCGGCTAATCTGACACCGGGTTGCATACAACTTTTCATACTGGGCCACGGTTAGAGTTTGATTGTTTCAAGACGTTGATAGTATTGACGTTTAAGTACAAGCAATAATAAAATAAAATTGTTTGGAATAGGTCGTTTTTTCATAATATTTGGTAACGAAAAATATTGTGCAAAAATTGTATTTATTTATTTTTATTAGCAAACGTGACTGTCAGTGGGCTCACCTGATGCACTAACCTTGCGCCTGGTTATGACAGATGCGTGTTGAAGGAAATTAATAACAGTAAGATTTTTTTTCCGTCAGCACTGCTCCGTGCCTGGTTTCCGAGATAACAGATGTTGGGTCTCTTTTACCCGGTAATTTTTCATGGTAGCAAATACATGTAAAAAAACATCATTGTTTCCCGTTGTCGCGTGGAAGGGAATGTTATTGCTTTTGGAGACAAAATTATTTGTGTTGGATTATAATCTACCTTGATATAAAAGTATTTAATTTGAGTACTTTGAATATTTACCTATATTCAATACAACAGAATCACAATAAAAATGTTACATGTTTTAGATGACAACATCATACACTTTATTTTATGCAAACAGTTTTCAATTAAATCTTTCTAGCAATCATCAAAAACTAATCTACTTAAGTAATAGAAAAAAAGAAGTCGACCGGAAAGAAGTATAAAATCTTCTTTGTATTATACGCCTGTAATATGGCACAATAAGGACCCCAAGTGAACATCATAACGATTTCGTTAGCTTGTTTATTGTATTGCTTGGGGTGGATACATCTTTAACAAATGCTCGCCATTGTATCACAAGCTGAGATATAAATTCATAGACAAACAATTTTTTGTGTGCTTACTATTACTACCTACTTTAGATTATATTAAGCACTATGGGACATCTTTCCCATTTCGCGATTTATATTCTGTTATTAATCTCCAATCTTATCTAACTTGTACTTTATGACAAAGTCATCGGTCTACTATTTCAAAAAATATTTAATCAATTAGGCCTTCAAATAAACATCTACAAACGTTCAAACCGCAACACTAAATGTAGAATTATAAATTAGTAATTGCTTCAACTAATCTGTAAAGCTGTTCAACTACTAAGAAAGATAAAATTAAAATTTTGAGAATGTGGCCAATACAACTGAACTCAAATAGCCTTTTTAGTCGAGAAGTTTACGATATGGACTTTATTTATTTATTCTTTATGCACCATAATACAACATTACAAATGCGAACTTAATGCCTAGAGGCATTCTCTACCAGACACATTCTTTACCTTCGGGTGATGCAGAAAAACTATATTGGGTGCGGTATACGATAAAAAGAAATTGACTTTTTTAAACTAGTACGCGTTTCTATCACCTATTTTGCGTTGCAACAGCAGTCCTACAAAATAAATAGCCTGAGTAGTTTACTGTTATTATGATCATCCCCATTTTGCCCGTCCTAGATTTACCTGAACTCCCACCACCAGTTTTACAGCAATTTATATTATAAGTAACTGTAGCAAGTTCACCTTTAAAGAAATTTGCAAGTTCTAACAATGTTTGACACTGCAGTTTGTGCACTTTACTCAATAGTACCTATATACTTTGTGCAAAGCCGTATTTAGGGTCGAACTAATATAAATATTCACAAACTTGTTCCGAAATGTTAATGTGTGACATAAACATCACGATTCAAAAATTACAATGTGTGAAATCATCTTAGACAGTCCTCTGGTGAACTAGACTTCCATCGATGCTGCAGAGAATATTAAAGAATGACTCCAGTCTATCCTTGATATTTTTTGGAGACATAGAGGTCCTGAAACATGGGGCTGGGTATTCATAAAGAAATTATATAAGTTTTTTCAGTTTAACAATATATGTACACACACATATTTTACCTTACATTCTTCTTCCCGAAACACAAAAGTGCACAACACTTCTGTTTACGGCACGATATCTGGCACTGCGGTGGTACCTACCTAGACGACTCAGTATCGAGTCTACTAGCTAGTCTAACAAGTTGCACACAAATGTTAGTACTGTACGGTAATAAACCCAAAGTACATATGGACTTCATATTTAAGGTTTATATTTAAGGTTCGTTATTAATTAAAATTCATTCGTTGTTAACAAGCTTGTTTAAAATAGATGAACGGTATTGATATACCATAAAAATACAATATGAATACTTATTAATCTCACAAATACATGTATATGGATATTTATTAGAATTAGTTATAGTGTCATAAGCAGGTTTAAATAAAAATATAAAATACAGGATCTTAGTATTTTCTTGATGATGGATGCCCCTCAAATTAAAATTAGGTCACGGACGAAGTTACTTGTACGAAATAAAACAATTACAAAAGAAACTACGTCTTCAAGTACGAGTACCTACACAGCGTCGTATCTCGTCATCGCATTAAATTATTACAAAAATAAACACCAGTATAGTTCATCCCTGTACTTAAGTCAAAATCATAAAGTGCCAACGGTTGCTCATACACCGTTGTTATTAGGGACCTAATTAAAGTTTAAAGGTCTGAGGCCATTACTCATGAGCTCCCGCCGGTTGATTCTCTACACGTAATAGTTGCAATAAATTGGGCGAAGTTTATTGGCTATTAAAATAAGTAATGAAACTGTATAGTGTCGGGACTATTTGCCGTTTGCTAGTGCACCTTATAAATTACACTACGCGATAAGGCAGGTAGCCGATAAATCTTAACGAAATTATTGTTTCTACATAGATAAATTATATCATCCGCATCGTTTTGCAGCCAACGATGGCGTTACACGTGTCGTTATCGTGGTTAATATTTTCAAGTTCTTGATAAGGATGACTGTTTTAGCACTTAGTTTTACATAAATGATTGAAAGAAAGAAAGAAGAAAAAAATCTTTATTCAAATAAATCTGTTACAGATACTTTTGAATCGTCAATTGTTATTATTATCATATTTTTTGTGACTCTACCACCGGTTCGGAATAAGTAGGATCTTCGAGAAGAGCCGGCAAGAAACTCGAGTTACTCTTTTAATCTTTTAATATTTAGATTAAATTTTTTTGATAATAATGTATATAAGAGAAGCTGTTTTATGAAACACTAATCGACTTAGAAATAACAATAATACCTATGATACTTTTGGATAACCCAACATTGCCATAGCATTTAACGTGTTCGATTGTCAACAAAACTTGCTATTTCCATGTCAGTTTCATTCACTTCCTTAACTCGTACTTCCCTATTAATACTCGTCTTATTTATATCCTAACTACTAATAATCTCAAAGTATTATCATTTTTGCGTAGTAACAAAGAACATAACATAACGATAGTTTCAAGGTTTGGGAATGTTATACATTTTTATTTGTTTTTTTTTTTTTTCAGAATTGCCATTGTTCGTTCGAGCCATTCCATTTAGGCCATAGTACCTAACAATACGCATGAAGATAATATGTGGTCTATATAATATTTCGTTCTCGATAAAAGCGGCTTAAAACAAAATAGTCCTAGTATTCACACCCGGAAAAGAAACGAAAATCTACTTCACGAAGTCATCTGCGGCAACATTTTGTAGAAGTTAACACTCTACTGATTTTTTAAAGAACAATGAAACAAAATTTAGGAAGTAATATGGCAGTGACCTATATCTAGCAGTTAGCATAAACGATAAAGTTTAAAAACAAGAGATAGGTTTACCAATTAAATTTAAAATATTTAGCCAATTAAATTTAATTTAAAATATTGTAGCCCAAACACTGCTTGAAAAAACATTGTGAATACTTCATTAAACAAATTCTCTTACAAAGGGTCGTTGTCATTATTTACTTCGAATGTATCTACATTTCCGCAGGTTCGCGAGCTTTTGTTATAATAAGTGGTACTTACCTTTAGTTTGTACGAGTTGCCGGCAAGCACTTTAAGCACTGGCCTGGTACTAAGGCTTACGAGTGAGGGTTTTCATTAAACAAGTGGTAAAAACCAAATTATTACCCAACTGAAGAAGCGATAATTTGTGCGTTTAACTGCGCCAATTAGTTGCTTAAAAGCAATTTGCTAACAGATTTAATTATGTTTCACTAGTTAACAATCAATAGCACACTATCTTACACATATCTGTTTTATTATTTTTATTATCAACATCTATTTACAATATAAGGCGTATGCGTATGCAGATCGTAATACATCTTGCAAAACAAGACGCATTAGACTAGTTGAGTAACGATACGAAACTCCACAACGAGTGCTCAAGTTAAACCTCATCCAGATCATTACTAAATCAACATCCAAAAACTCAACCCATTGAACGCCGGAAATCCAGACTCAATAGACAATCTATTGTTTTTAGCGTCTTAAGGCATCGTTGGCGGTCAAACGGTTAAATTGCCTTCCAAGTTAGGAGTAGCACTACATAGTGATTATTCCGATGGTTTAAGTGCACCATCGTCAACCGACCATCGAGCTCTATACATTCATATCTATACTCCCATATTTTATTTTTTTACCATAAGTAAACGTGACGTTCGGTTCGCTCACCTGGTGGTAAGAGATACCTGACCATTCCAGATGCATTGTTGAAGCAAACTTATAACTGTAGGTGGTCATTATTTTCCGTCAACACTGCCCTGCGCCCGTCACCCACGACTACAAATGACACCTTATACCCAGTAATTTACTAGCTACTTGCCCACCTATTT
>PQWD01004536.1:0-69891 GCA_019425675.1 Leucinodes orbonalis
TAAGGAATATAATGTTTAAATGTGATCGTTAATATGAAAGATCGCATTGGATTTTATTATAATTTGGTTCTTAGAACAAAGGGGTTATTTATAATTGTAGTCTTCCTATGGTAAATAAGTTAATACTATGTGTACTAAACCTGATAAATATTTATTATAGGTTGTAATATAAACATAATATAGCAAAATTTATAAATTTGCCGCTACCATCTTTAGCTTGACCTGTTAATGATTCGTTATATCTATCTAGTAATAATCTATTAACGAAAATAAACTGTTTTGTTTGTTATTGTTTATTTACGTAGAAACAGATAGCTTTCCTTTAAATTCGCAGCTCAGTAATTGAGTGAAAGTTATATCGTGGAATCAATTGCTGCCGGAGATACTGAGTCGTCTAGGTAAGTACCACCGCAGTCACAGATATTGTCCCGTGAACCATTGAGCCACCGACGCTCTTCATTTAAATTCAAGGTATGACATAATATTTCTTTTCTCGAACATTTTTTACGTATATCGTTAACCTATCTTTTAATTATAATAATCTTCTAAAATTTCTTCCGTACCTACATACGTTCAGATTACGTTCATAGCCCAGTCGGTGATTGCCCCTTGAGGCTCTAAAAAGTTTGTCTTTATCCCCTAAGATAAGATTTACTGGGTGGTATACTCTGTACTAAGTCCACTAGATATAGGTACCACCGAAGTGCCAAATATCGCCCTGTCAAATACGAGCGTTTTACACTTCTGTTTTTCGAGATGATAGCACTATAGCTAATAATATTACTGGTTAAGAAACTTGACATCTGTCGCCTCAGGTGACGCGCACAGGGCAGTGTTCATGGAGAAAATAATTGCTACATTAATGAATCTTAACACAATTCCATCACGGTCAGGCGTATCACTTACCACCAGGTGACCGAATTGACCGTCCCGTTCTTTTGGTACTTAACCTTTAGGGATAAACATAGAAATCGTCAAACGGTACGATCAGTTCCCATCTAAAAATGAGGTGCAATCTATTTCAGCGCGCAAATCCCTACACCTGCAACATTAGAACTGTCTCAATCAGTATTGTAGATGGGTCGCTTTTAACACTGGCGCGTAAATTGCCCGGTGAAGCTGTAAAGGCCATCTGCGGCCAAAGCAGTAGTCAATTCGAAAAAAAAAACACTGGCGTAAGGACAGATTACGCAGTGTTAATTTTTTTTCGCCAGGCATAGAGTTTGGAAAATACGCCAGCATTTCCAAATTGTCCAAATCTAAAGAAAACCGTAGAATTCGAGAACGTCTGCCAGTTCTTCATCTTATTCAGATAGATGAAAAATCACACCGACTGATCTCAACACAGTCTATAACGTCAAGACCGGACACAGGCCTTTTTACACGCAATATGGGGAACCTGATTTGTTTCTAAACTGTGACAAAATGTATATGCAACGACCACCATATTGGTAGCTGGAATTTACATCTTATAGACACTAAAGCACGGCATCTTTCAATTTAGCCAATCAGATGATACAGCCTGAAATGAACTTACCACACGTGGTAAAATAGTAGTAGTCATTTTCATATGCATTCGCCCAGTGGGATTTGAATCCACTACCTCCGGATGAATAAAGAATCTAAACTCAACACCACAAATTACTAAATCACGAAGGCAATGATCTAACTGTTTGTGGACCCACTAAAGGGTTATAAAACACATTACCAGTCAAGTCCCATTTGCCACTCGTCACCGTCGACAGCTGCTTAATCCGCGAATTCGTGTAGTTATTAAGGAGATTACACCTCACTCATTAAGAATGTCGCCAGCTAATCACTAAGATTGATGAATTACACCGGATTCCGACATCTTTAAGAGCCCCCACATTAACAAGACCTCTCGCCTAAATTGCTCGGTACTAGTTTGAAAGAAGCTAAAGTATCAAGCAATATTGGTTACATTACACATGAATTGGTTGCTACTACAACTATTAATCAATTGGCCGGTTTTGTTACAAAATCTCGCCTTCAAAATACGTCGTCAGCTAAATAGGTATATTGAAGGGTAGACAGGCTTTCAGGTATGAAATAGCTGTAGGGTAAAGCCTTCAATTAGAATATTACGATGAAAAACGTTGTACTTAACTCATTACGTATAAATCAGCTACCCATACTCATTCAGCGCAAGAAGACCTGCGGTCTAAAAAAGGCTAAAACAAGCAATATTGCTGAAAGAAATTCATATCCTGAAATATGTAACGGTGAAATATTAAGTATTATGGTTACTCGCTGCGGTTAACTGTCACCTTAGGCAACATATTTTCTCTTTCTCCGCGCTAGTCTATTCGAGTCATCATCATCAAGCCTTTAACGTAGCACTGCAGAGGACATCAGTTACAGCATTGGTGGATGCAATAGGCGTAGTGTGTATATAATTGTTAACTACCATACTATGATTTAATCTTTAAGAGAACAAAAGTTACCGACATAGCCCGCCGGATCAGCAAGTTGAAGTGGTAGTGGGCTGGTCACGTATGTCACCTCGGGCCGTTTAAGCAGACGAGTTCTGGAGTGGAGACCGCGTCTCGTGGCGTAGCGTAGCGTGGGACGCCCTCCGGCCCGATGGACCGACAACTTGCGAAAGGTCGCTGGTGGAGGCTTGATGAGAAAAGCGGAGGACCGGGACATCTAGCGCAAAATGAGGAAGACCTATGTCCAGCAGTGGAGTGCAATAGGTTGAATAGGATACTATGATAGTTGTCACGATCATCGACTTGTGCCGTCCGAAGCACGGAATTACCTTTCTTTTTAGACTTTACGATTCAGCTTGCAATGTCCTAATCAAAGTAGAAAAAAAAAGCACAAAGTCATGCGGTCTTCCCATGAACGGAACTCTCTCGAACCAGCGACCAATGGATCTCGTACGTAGCAATACTAACTCAACGCTTGGAACACTAAGAGTGCGGTGGCCACGAAGATCGATATTGACCTTAAATAAACACGAAGTTTCATAATTGAGGCATCCAATGGCAGACAGCAGAAGGATATTGAATCAATATTGGTCGCATTAGACAACCCATTTAGTGTTATATTTGAAAACATGTCTGTTAGTATTAGTCCGGGTGCTTCTATGTATATTTTTTTTCTATAAACAATGATGTAAAAAAGTATAAATTCGTGATATTTTATGCTCACAAAACAATCGAGAAAAGTGTTCCGAATGCAGTGACAGCACACATACACATATTTCGAATGAGCGTACATTTACGTAAACAAAAGAGTACAAACTGTACTCTCTTTGGCGGTTCGTTTTTGAGGAACGGATGGCGTATCTTCTTTTACATATACAGAATATAAATCTATAAATGAAAGATATCCACTGACATTCACACAGCACCATTTAGTCCTAAATTAAGCATTTAAACCTAGGATGATGGATCATACTCATACGCATAATAAGTCTTTGATTTAAACTAAACAACGGATATACGTCGACTTATATATATTTTTTGTAAATACACACATATTATACATAGAAAACACCCAGATCAATACAAACAGATATGTTCCTGCCTCGGAGGAATAAGACTAGTTACAAAAAAATGTTGTAAAATGTTCTAAAATATGTTTGTAGTGCCCGGAGATCGAATCGAACCGGGAACCTTAGTGTAGTAGCCGACGTCTCAACTATTACATCAAATGGGTCGTCAAATAATAAGAAGCATTTTAGTAAAAACTGGATTATTTTAATCGTAAATAAATAGAATTATTATCGAAAAATAAAATGTTTTCTTTCAAGTTACATTACTTCAAAAAAGACAGCGTAAGTTTTACTTTTTTTATCTATAAGCCTCAACTTAGCTTGATACCGCTGACAGCTGTCACCAAAACCTAAGGTGGTATAACTTTGAACGAGCGTCCTAACATGGATACATTTTAAAACACGAAAAAAATTGAGATTTCTAAAAAAATAGTTGAATAGTGATCAAGAATACGTTTGAATACTGATAATAAAATAAAGTTAAAAGAAAACTACCAAATAACCTACTAAAAGAGTGAATTCATTTGTTATGCTTAAATTTAAGCTTGTTAAATTACGCGTACACAAGGTTATGTCAGATGATTAAAATACTAGTATTTTTTTTATTTAAAATTTTTGTTATACCCCAACACTAGTGTTGGGGTATAACAAAAATTTTAAATTAAATTGGTTTATCCATTACTCAACTGATTATTCGTGACAAATCATCACGTTACAAAAATTAAAGACTTTTTGACTATTAATTTATTATTTCATAATTTATTTGCATTATTTTAAAGTAATAAATAATCATAGTTTTATTTTACGACGCAACAGAGTTAAATTTTTTTGTGGCAAAAATATTTTAATATTAAATTTAATTATACTTTGTTTTGGCAACATTTTTGATTAAGAAAGTTATCTCACTCATGTAAAAATAATAGTGATGGAGAATGTAATTAAAAGTACGTAGTAAATTATTAAAACTTTAAAGTTTAATTTCATTGAAATTTTTTATTCAGTTTCACGAAACCACAAGGTCATTGTTGCAAGTCATCGATATTATCACAGATAAGATATTATGTATAATACCAAGTACATTTCCAATCATTCGTGTTTATTACGTTTAATGTTGTTTTTCAAAAACATTTTTTTTATCGATTCAAATCGATCAATTACTCGGTTTTTGGATAATCGTGTTTCTACTTTTGTCACTAAGCAAGTCTTTATGACAGCTGTCAGCGGTATCAAGCTAAGTTGAGGCAACTTCTCGCTGCTGTCAAACATACTGACAACGACATGTGTGTGCGGTGTTGCCACTTGAGCCTTTTTGTAGCTAGAAATAGCACTTTTTTGTATAGACGAACTCCTTTTTTTAACGATTTAGCCCGAAAAGAGCAATCTAGCTCTTTTTCTCTATCTAGAAAATATTACCAAATTATGAAGTTTTCGACTTGCTAACAAGTACTTTTTGCTATTTCATCGGTTATGACCTTTTTTTAGACGCTCTTTTACTTCATGATATTATTATTTCAGCATTTTTAGAACAGAAAATCTTACGATGCTTAACCTAGCCCTATATAGCCCTTTTTAACTTCTCAAAAAGCCCTTTTTCTAAAACTCAGGTGGCAACACTGGGAGTCTGACAATAGTGACAATGACATTTTAAGTGTTTATTTATTTTGAAACAAACAACCTCAAACGTAAAATCTCAATATTAAATTCAATATTGATGTAAATGGATTCGAGTTACTAGTTCTAACATGAGTGAAGAACCAGTTCGTTTTATACGAGAAAGTACTCGTAATTTGCTAAAACTGAATAGAAAAGTTCATAAAGATGATCTGACTGATATCGGAAGAGACATCGATTCCAAAAGGTTTGTTCACTTCCTTCTATCAAACATAACATTTGCTTTTCATTCATGAACTCTTCACAAATTACAACCTGTAATTGCCGAAAGGGATTTCTTTTAATTATATTTTTTAGTTTTAATTGTTTTTAAGTGTTTAGGGTGTAATATATTTTAATTAAATTTGAAATTGTTAATATCTGTAGTACCTACCTGTAATGGCTATAATAAAATTTTACTGGAGGAATAGGATGGCTAGATTGTTCACTAAAGTCCACTTTTATTTATTTTCATGGGTTTTTATGCTCCTCCACAAGCTGAGGTATAGTAATCATGTTAGCCTTTTTTTAAACTGTAGTTTAATGTCCCATTTGTACATATGAATAAAATTACTATTATAATTTATTTGTGGTTTTATGTTGTTATGCTCCTCCACAAGCTTAGGTATAGTAATCATTTCATGTTAGCCTTTTTTAAACTGTAGTTTAATGTCCCATTTGTGAAATTCATTAGTTTACCCAACCTAAAAAGTCAAAAGCTTTTGCATAAATAGTGCTATTCAACTAAACTGTAATGCATGGAGATTTCAAATTAAATTATTTTATACCATTTGTATGTTTAGGTCACCTTATTATCTATAATTGCTCTCATAAGACATGAAAAATCATAATTCAGAGTCCATACAATAATGGGAGCAGGCATCTAACAATAGATTTAGTCCTATCTTGTTGACAACTCATGTGGTGTAATGGTTGAGACTTCTGCTACTGCCAAGGGTTCTGAATTCAATCCCAAGGCATTACAAACATTTGTGTGCACGAACATGTCTGGTTGTAATGTTCACATTGTTTCTATGTATAATATGTATGTATTTTGGATAAAAATGTTTATAAGTATATTTATCAGTTATTTAGTACCCTAACAACAGGATCCGGGCTTGAAATATGCATGTCAGTAAAAAATGACCCATCTATCTTTAGCCGCAACATCAGATTGGATGGTGGCCAAATACATAATCTCGTAAAAAAATGTAGCCTAGCAAAGATTTACTGGCCATATTATTTGACAACCCATTTGTTGTTGAGGTTGAGACAATGTTGACTACTACATTAGGGGTTTCGGGTTTGATCCCCGGGCAGTACAAACTTTTATGTGCATGAACATGTCTGTATTAGTTTGGGTGTTTTCTATGTATGATATGTATTTACAAATAAAATTAAATAAGTAAGTATGTTTATCAGTTTTTTAGTACCAGTAATACAAGCTTCATGCTTAACTTGGGACTAGATGGATGTGTGGATATTAATTTTATTATTTATTTATTTCTTATATCTATTTTACAGGTTAACACCTGACTCAGTGACAAATATAGCCAATAAGTTGAAAACAAAATCAACTGCCTCCGTGGGTGAGCTGCACACACTCAAGAATTGTCTAATAGAGGACTCTAAAAATGTGAACATTGTTTTAAGTACACATGGATCCTTAAAAGGGATAGTTAGAGAATTATCAGGTGGGTCACTATTTTATTGCTTAATAAATATTTATTGTTAACAAACTTATGACAACCCATGTAGTCTCATTAGATCATTGAGAAGTGAGAGTACACCAAGGATCCGGATTCAATCTCTTCGTGTTCTAATATTTGTATACATGTATGAGTACTTAATATGTATATTATGTATTTACAAAAAAGTATACCTATTATATATAAGTATATATATAGCCGATAATGGTCATGTTGATGGTTGTTGATGTTGAGACACATAGCAACCCTAAAACGTGAAAGGAAGAGTGGTCTGACCTGATTGACCTTATTAAGGTGTCAGATAGCTGGTGAATGTCAGTACATATGTAAGTCATTAGGAGAGGCCTTCGTTCAGCAGTCAACATAGTAACTTACTAAGTTCTTGATGAGTTATTATCACTATATAGCATTAAACAAAGTCGCTCTTTCTGTCCCCATGTCCCTATTTGCGCTTAAATCTTTAAAATTGCGCAACGGGTTTTGGTGCGGTTTTTTTTTAAATAGAAAGAGTGATTCAAGTGAAAGTTTTATATGTATAATCAGTTCTGGTTTGGACACCCCGGATAGCCAGCAGAAGAAGTGTAGGCAGTCCACCCGCCTGATGGCCCGATGATGTAAGGGAGATCCTGGGCCCAGTTTGGAGAAGGGTGATGGACAACCGTGTTCCCAGTGGAGGAAAGTAGGAGAGACGTATGCCCAACAGTGGGCGAACACACGCTGAGGAAGAAGAAGAAGAATAACATCAGTTGAAAAGTAGGGAAGAACTGTTATTGCAAACATAGGATCGAAGCCGGAAAGCTTGGTGTAAGAGCCGAAGGTCTCAACCATTACACCAAATGGGTTTTCAAAAATTTATAAATTGTAAGACAGAAACTTGGCATGGAAATCATCAGGGGATGCCTTCGTTTAGCAGTTGCCATACCTCACTAATCCAGATGATTTATAAATGGTATTAATTTATTTAGCTTTTGGTTCATTTATGGTGGAGGCTGATCTGCGTGAGCTCGGGATCAAAAACTGGGCAGAGGTTACACAGGATAGAGACCGGTGGAAGTCTCTCGTTTCGGAGGCCAAGACTCACTATGGGTCGTTGAGCCATTAAAGTTAGTTATTGGTTCATTTCAGGAAATGATGTAAAAAGGCAATGTGCGGCAGCCGGGTGCTGTTGTAACCTTGCGCTGGCTGACTCCAAGTCTTGCGGGGCCGTGGCCAAAGCAGCCGGCCCTTATTTAGTTGCAACATTAGACAATCTTAGTACAGAATTAGCTGTGAGTATTCCTTATAATAATATAGAAAAATAATACCAACCTAAGCAAAGCAGTTATTGAGTGCAGACTCTCTTTTAGCAAGCATAGGTGGAGGCTGCATAATGAAAGCGTAGGATCAGGATATCTTGCACAGAACTAGGTGGTAGACTCGATACTGAATTGTCTAGGTGTCCCAGTCATCATCATCATCATCATCATCAGCTCATTAAACGTCCCCACCGAGGGGCACGAAGGCTCGTGGGGCTAATCACCCCATACGGGTAGGCACCCGGGGTGGGGTGATTAGGCCTTAGTCGTCCACGCGGGCCCAGTGCGGATTGGACGACTTCACACACAACCTTCGAATCTCTTCGCAGGCGTGCATGAAGGTTTCCTCACGATGTTTTCCTTCACCGTAAGAGCGTCGGATAACATACATATATTTTTCGAAAATTCAAAATAGATTGGTACGTGTCGGATTTGAACCTCAGCCTCCCGGTAGGAAGGCGACAGTCCACACCACTGAGCCACCGACGCTCTCAGTACTGTCCCAGTGCCAGATAATAATTATAATAATAACATGTCTCAACCATTACACCAAATGGGTCGTTAAATAATAATACAATACATATGCTTCTAGGTGACATGTGCATGGGCCCTGGGTAACATGGCTGGTTCAGGACCCAAAGTGTGCGAAACGTTAGCAGCTCAAGGGGCCATTGCGAAGCTGGTCTCACTCTTGGACACTTCGAGGGAGGAAGTCAGAGAAGCAGCAGAGTATGCGCTTGTACACTTCGCTTATCATCTGAAGGATGAATTGAGGTAATGCATAGAGTTTGGTAAGGACATTCCAGGTGATTGGTGAGAACATTAATAGAAATAAATCATCATCAGCTCATAAAATGTCCCTATCGAGGGCACGATCCTTCCCGGAAAGTGTGTATAGGTCTTAGTCGTCTGCGCGGGCCCAGTGCGGATTGGCCGACTTCACGCACAAACTTTGAATTTCATACCAGGCGTGCGCAGGTTTCCTCGGGATGTTTTCCTTCACTGTGACAGCGTCGGATAATGTACTTATAATTTCGAAAATTCGAAATCACATTGGTGCGTGGCGAGATTTGAACCACACAATTGAGCTACCGACGCTTTACAAGAAAAATATCCACTGACCTTCACACAGCGCCATCTAGCCCCAAACTAAAATAGCATGTAATGTGAATACTAAACAACGGATTCATTCCAGGCTGATTGGATATTACATTCACCTGATTATCTGAAAGAGTGATGATTTCGTGAGGGCACGTTGACAGGTCTGTTCCGGCTACGATCTTAGTATATAAACCGCGAACACCCATAAATCAGGACTGTGCCCACGCCTAACTTCACGGCCATGTGGAGATTAGGTCACGGCGTAATCTCCACATGGCTTTTTTATGTTATAACGGGCAAACGAGTAGACGGCTCATGTGATGGTAAATGACTCCGTCGCCCATGTACACTTGCAATACACAAAGAAATGCGTTGCCGGCCTTTTAAGTTCCCACTTAAAAGGCCGCAACGCATTTCTCTTGTTGAAGGACACCAGGTCGTATCGCTCAGGAATAAGTCGATGGTAGCTGATTCCACAATGGCTATGCTGTGCGGGAAGGACTGCGATAAAACGTCTTGGTCTTGCCTGATCTTTGAATACAGGATGAATTTTGAATTCGGTATTCTCCACCATTCGCAATTAAATACCAAACCATATTTTCATAAAAGTGCACTTTATTTTACATGTCGTTTCATTGATCACTTTTGTTTTTTTATTTTATATTTTAATATTATATAATAATTTAATTAGGTCAATTTATGTTAGTGTGCAATGACGTCACGTTTCAATATCTCATACAAAATATATGGAAACGTTCCTTTTTGACAGTTCTAAAAAGTGTCAAACACTAATTGTTGGCATCTATTCGACTTATTATTGTACTCATATTATGGAACGTTTAATAGGTACCTAATATATATTTAAAGATATGATTCTTAATTGCACATCAAAAAAAAAGATACATATTAAACAAAAAATGAAGGAAAATAATGCAATTCAGGCGGGCTTATCGCTTGGAGCGATCTCTTCCAGACAACCTCACAAACATAGAAAATTAACAACATAAAAGGGCAGACAGTGCAAAGTAAGAAAAGCTTAATTCAACTTAGAAATACATAATAATATTTCAACATATACACTTATAAAATAGAATATATTATATATATATATATATATATATATATATATATATATATATATATAATATATATATATATATAATATTATATTTATATATATATTATAATATATATACGTATTATTGATCAATCGAAAAGTGTTTTACATGATTTTTAGGACTTATATTGATTTTTGTATTAATAAATGAATCTCATATGTTCTTTACCAGTAGGTTCTTTTTTTTTCCAAAATGCCTGTGTGCTCGATTTCACCCTGTATATTCTTTCTATTTTCCAGCCAAGAATACGTGAAGCATAATTGTAGCTTGTACAAAGAATGAGATACTTCCGTCCATTACTCTTCATACTGTCATGCCACGCCCACTTCCGTACATACGTCACAAAGGAACTGGTATTGAAAATTCTAGAAACTACAACCGTGAGTATAGAAAAACATATAAACGACTGCAAAGGAGTCGAAATGTGCTGCGAGTTAGTTTACGTACTTAGAATATTAGCAAATGCACTTGTTGATCAAGATTTTAGTTATGTGTTAACACACATTGCATCAAAAAACATAGGAGATAGCTTTAGGAACATTATTGTCAGATAATTTGTTAGTTAAAGAATCGTTACTATGGTTATTGGGGAATATGTACAAAGCATGTGGTGATAATGATTTTATAAACAGTTTGGTGTTATGATAATAAATGATGTTTTTTATAATGATTGTTTAATATATTGCTAATTTTAACTAGGTATACGGCAAAATCTCCATATACCTTCTTGTTCCAGATACATATAATACGAATTTGCGTACATTAGGCATAATACCTAATACATTTTTTTTTAAACAATAATCGTTTTTACCCGGATTCGTCTCGGTAGATAACTACACTTCGACCCAATAAAATTAATCTCACTTGATATATTGATTTTTTTTACAATAA
The DNA here is from genome assembly GCA_019425675.1 of Leucinodes orbonalis. Taxonomy (NCBI): domain Eukaryota; kingdom Metazoa; phylum Arthropoda; class Insecta; order Lepidoptera; family Crambidae; genus Leucinodes; species Leucinodes orbonalis. The sequence continues at coordinate 11,288 of PQWD01004536.1, forward strand.
CTTTAATGGTGTTTTGTTTTTAACATTTCAAAATTATACTTTAATGAACATATTAAAGTAACATTTTGATTTTTTTAAATACAATTTAAACACTAAACCCTGTCGCGCAAGTGACCTCCAAGGACTTGTTGGCTAAACTGGATAGATTTGCTCTGAAGAACGAAATCAAATAATCAGGTTTCACAATTCAAAGTCAAACACATATGAGTTGCAATAAATATTTTATTATATCAATAGTTATTATTATATATTTCATAATAGTAGTATTTAGATTATTATGGATAAGGCTACAATTATAGCTTTTCAAAGTCAACACCACTCTCACAAATGTAGCAAAGGCCAATCCACATTAGATAGATTATGAGGAAGGCTACAAACGCGAAAACTTTGCATTATTGCGTACATTAAATAATTGAGTTTTTTTTTACTAAAGGAATCTCTGTAGCTGGAGTAAAAAAAATATCTGAGAAAAATTACACAAACAGTCATTTCAATATCAATTAGGTAGAATAACTTGCAAACTAAAGAACTGTTTATTGGCAGTCATTAAATTAATTAATCATATATTTTAACGTTTTGTAAGAAATATAATCAAAATTATTATTATCTGTAGGTTTTAAAAGCAACAGATAAAAAATCAAGTGTTACCAACACAAAAACAAATATGTCTACCTTGAAATGGACTAAAAATTCTAAGATTAAGCCATGATATTCATCAAACTATTTAGGTCATTTAATCCGTGATCCTATGTTCCCGTAATAAGAACTACTCATAAGATTAGTCTGGGACTAGAATTGTTGTCAAAAGGATTCCTGACAATTAACATTTAGATCCATATTTTAACGGTTTCTACTCGCTTCTTTCAGTTCAGTTACTTATTAAGTAATATAAAAATATAATAAACGGTTATAATAATAATAGACAAGGAGAAGCAATTTGATAAAATGACATGAATATGTAAATTAAATCTTATTACTTCAGTTAACATATACATTTGCATCTTAAGATTTATCAAACCGCTCGAAAAGTTCACAAATCTGCTAAATTAGTTAAATTATTTGTACATAATATGAACTACTAACGATAACTGAAATCAATAATTTGTATGTACGGAGTGAACGCATTATGAACTGACAGCTGATGACAATTCGAATAATTATTTTTCCTTTATGTCTTCGCCGAGAATAACGAATTAATGAAATATTCAAAAAAATCACGAATGTGTGTCGTGTATAACTTTACCACAAAAGTAAACTTATAAGTATTCACCCAATATCTCTTTAAGGCATTCCACCCTTAGATGAACAACAAACAAAAGTGTCCGCGGCAAAAGTATGCCCATCGCGTCAGTTGGGCAGAACTTTCATTCATACACATCGCTCGTTACAGACCATCGTCACTANGCAACCCATTTGTTGTTGTTGAGACAATGAGTACTACATTGGGGTTTCGGGTTTGATCCCGGCAGTACAAACTTTTATGTGCATGAACATGTCTGTATTAGTTTGGGTGTTTTCTATGTATGATATGTATTACAAATAAAAATTAAATAAGTAAGTATGTTTATCAGTTTTTTAGTACCAGTAATACAAGCTTCATGCTTAACTTGGGACTAGATGGATGTGTGGATATTAATTTTATTATTTATTTATTTCTTATATCTATTTTACAGGTTAACACCTGACTCAGTTACAAATATAGCCAATAAGTTGAAAACAAAATCAACTGCCTCCGTGGGTGAGCTGCACACACTCAAGAATTGTCTAATAGAGGACTCTAAAAATGTGAACATTGTTTTAAGTACACATGGATCCTTAAAAGGGATAGTTAGAGAATTATCAGGTGGGTCACTATTTTATTGCTTAATAAATATTTATTGTTAACAAACTTATGACAACCCATGTAGTCTCATTAGATCATTGAGAAGTGAGAGTACACCAAGGATCCGGATTCAATCTCTTCGTGTTCTAATATTTGTATACATGTATGAGTACTAAATATGTATATTATGTATTTATAAAAAAGTATACCTATTATATATAAGTATATATATAGCCGATAATGGTCATGTTGATGGTTGTTGATGTTGAGACACATAGCAACCCTAAAACGTGAAAGGAAGAGTGGTCTGACCTGATTGACCTTATTAAGGTGTCAGATAGCTGGTGAATGTCAGTACATATGTAAGTCATTAGGAGAGGCCTCTTCGTTCAGCAGTCAACATAGTAACTTACTAAGTTCTTGATGAGTTATTATCACTATATAGCATTAAACAAAGTCGCTCTTCTGTCCCCATGTCCCTATTTGCGCTTAAATCTTTAAAATTGCGCAACGGGTTTTGGTGCGGTTTTTTTTTAAATAGAAAGAGTGATTCAAGTGAAAGTTTTATATGTATAATCAGTTCTGGTTTGGACACCCCGGATAGCCAGCAGAAGAAGTGTAGGCAGTCCACCCGCCTGATGCCCGATGATGTAAGGGAGATCCTGGCCCAGTTTGGAGAAGGTGATGGACAACCGTCCCAGTGGAGGAAAGTAGGAGAGACGTATGCCCAACGTGGGCGAACACACGCTGAGGAAGAAGAGAAGAATAACATCAGTTGAAAAGTAGGGAAGAACTGTTATTGCAAACATAGGATCGAAGCCGGAAAGCTTGGTGTAAAGCCGAAGTCTCAACCATTACACCAAATGGGTTTTCAAAAATTATAAATTGTAAGACAGAAACTTGGCATGGAAATCATCAGGGGATGCTTTCGTTTAGCAGTTGCCATACTTCACTGTAATCCAGATGATTAATGGTATTAATTTATTTAGCTTTGGTTCATTTATGGTCTGGATTTATGTGCTGATCTGCATGAGCTCGGGATCAAAAACTGGGCAGAGGTTACACAGGATAGAGACGGTGGAAGTCTCTCGTTTCGGAGGCCAAGACTCACTATGGGTCGTTGAGCCATTCAAGTTAGTTATTGGTTCATTTCAGGAAATGATGTAAAAAGGCAATGTGCGGCAGCCGGGTGCTGTTGTAACCTTGCGCTGGCTGACTCCAAGTCTTGCGGGGCCGTGGCCAAAGCAGCCGGCCCTTATTAGTTGCAACATTAGACAATCTTAGTACAGAATTAGCTGTGAGTATTCCTTATAATAATATAGAAAAATAATACCAACCTAAGCAAAGCAGTTATTGAGTGCAGACTCTCTTTTAGCAAGCATAGGTGGAGGCTGCATAATGAAAGCGTAGGATCAGGATATCTTGCACAGAACTAGGTGGTAGACTCGATACTGAATTGACTAGGTGTCCCAGTCATCATCATCATCATCATCAGCTCATTAAACGTCCCCACGCGCGGCACGAGCCTACCCGTATGGGGTGATTAGGCCTTAGTCGTCCACGCGGGCCCAGTGCGGATTGGACGACTTCACACACAACCTTCGAATCTCTTCGCAGGCGTGCATGAAGGTTTCCTCACGATGTTTTCCTTCACCGTAAGAGCGTCGGATAACATACATATATTTTCGAAAATTCGAAATACATTGGTACGTGTCGGGATTTGAACCTCAGCCCTCCCGGTAGGAAGGCGACAGTCCACACCACTGAGCCACCGATGCTCTCAGAACTGTCCCAGTGCCAGATAATAATTATAATAATAACATGTCTCAACCATTACACCAAATGGGTCGTTAAATAATAAATACATATGCTTCTAGGTGACATGTGCATGGGCCCTGGGTAATATGGCTGGTTCAGGACCCAAAGTGTGCGAAACGTTAGCAGCTCAAGGGGCCATTGCGAAGCTGGTCTCACTCTTGGACACTTCGAGGGAGGAAGTCAGAGAAGCAGCAGAGTATGCGCTTGTACACTTCGCTTATCATCTGAAGGATGAATTGAGGTAATGCATAGAGTTTGGTAAGGACATTCCAGGTGATTGGTGAGGACATTAATAGAAATAAATCATCATCAGCTCATAAAATGTCCCTATCGAGGGCACGATCCTTCCCGGAAAGGGTGAATAGGTCTTAGTCGTCGACGCGGGCCCAGTGCGGATTGGCCGACTTCACGCACAACCTTTGAATTTCATAGCAGGCGTGCGCAGGTTTCCTCGGGATGTTTTCCTTCACTGTGACAGCGTCGGATAGTGTACATATAATTTCGAAAATTCGAAATCGCATTGGTACGTGGCGAGATTTGAACCACACAATTGAGCTACCGACGCTTTACAAGAAAAATATCCACTGACCTTCACACAGCGCCATCTAGCCCCAAACTAAAATAGCCTGTAATATGGATACTAAACAACGGATTCATTCCAGACTGATTGGATATTACATTCACCTGATTATAAAAGAGTGATGATTTCGTGAGGGCACGTTGATAGGGTTGTTCCGGCTACGATCTTAGTATATAAACCGCGTAGTGCATAGAACCGATGGCCGATGGGGCGGAAAGGTTCTCGAGTGGCGTCCACGTAACGGAAAGCGAAGCGTAGGCCGACCCCCAACCAGATGGACGGATGATCTGGTTAAGGTGGCGGGTAGCAGATGGATGTCAACTGCAAGGGATCGGTCCGCGTGGAAATCATTAGGGGAGGCCTTCGTTCAGCAGTGGACATAATAAGGCTGTAATGATGATGATGATGATGATATAAACCGCGAACACCCATAAATCAAGACTGGGCCCACGCCAAACTTCACGGCCAAGTGGAGATTAGGTCACGGCGTAATGCCGCATGGCTTTTTTATGTTATAACGGGCAAACGAGTAGACGGCTCATGTGATGGTAAATGACTCCGTCGCCCATGTACACTTGCAATACCACAAAGAAATGCGTTGCCGGCCTTTTAAGTGGGAATACGCTCTCTTGTTGAAGGACACCAGGTCGTATCGCTCAGGGAATAAGTCGGATGGTAGCTGATTCCACAATGGCTATGCTGTGCGGGAAGGACTGCGATAAAACGTCTTGGTCTTGCCTGATCTTTGAATACAGGATGAATTTTGAATTGTTGGCATCTATTCGACCTATTATTGTACTCATATTATGGAACGTTTAATAGGAACCTAATATATATTTATAGATATAGATATGATTCTTAATTGCACATCAAAAAAAAAGATACATATTTAACAAAAAATTAAGGAAAATAATGCAAGACAGTGTCAAGTAAGAAAAGCTTAATTCAACTTATAAATACATAATTATATTTCAACATTAACATATATACACATATAAAATATAATATATATACATATATATAATATATATATATATTATATTTTAATACAATATAATATAATATGTATTATTGATCAATCGAAAAGTGTTTACATGATTTTTAGGACTTAGGAATATTTGATTTTTGTATTAATAAATGAATCTCATATGTTCTTTACCAGTAGGTTCTTGTTTTCAAAAATGCCTGTGTGCTCGATTTCACCCTGTATATTCTTTCTATTTTCCAGCCAAGAATACGTGAAGCATATAATTGTAGCTTGTACAAAGAATGAGATACTTCCGTCCCATCTACTCTTCATACTGTCATGCCACGCCCACTTCCGTACATACGTCACAAAGGAACTGGTATTGAAAATTCTAGAAACTACAACCGTGAGTATTGAAAAACATATAAACGACTGCAAAGGAGTCGAAATGTGCTGCGAGTTGGTTTACGTACTTAGAATATTAGCAAATGCACTTGTTGATCAAGATTTTAGTTATGTGTTAACACACATTGCATCAAAAAACATAGGAGATAGCTTTAGGAACATATTATTGTCAGATAATTTGTTAGTTAAAGAATCGTTACTATGGTTATTGGGGAATATGTACAAAGCATGTGGTGATAATGATTTTATAAACAGTTTGGTGTTATGATAATAAATGATGTTTTTTATAATGATTGTTTAATATATTGCTAATTTTAACTAGGTATACGGCAAAATCTCCATATACCTTCTTGTTCCAGATACATATAATACGAATTTGCGTACATTAAGCATAATACCTAATACATTTTTTTTTTAAACAATAATCGTTTTTACCCGGATTCGTCTCGGTAGATAACTACACTTCGACCCAATAAAATTAATCTCACTTGATATATTGATTTTTTTTAACAATAACTTTAATGGTGTTTTGTTTTTAACATTTCAAAATTATACTTTAATGAACATATTAAAGTAAAATTTTGATTTTTTTAAATACAATTTAAACACTAAACCCTGTCGCGCAAGTGACCTCCAAGGACTTGTTGGCTAAACTGGATAGATTTGCTCTGAAGAACGAAATCAAATAATCAGGTTTCACAATTCAAAGTCAAACACATATGAGTTGCAATAAATATTTTATTATATCAATAGTTATTATTATATATTTCATAATAGTAGTATTTAGATTATTATGGATAAGGCTACAATTATAGCTTTTCAAAGTCAACACCACTCTCACAAATGTAGCAAAGGCCAATCCACATTAGATAGATTATGAGGAAGGCTACAAACGCGAAAACTTTGCATTATTGCGTACATTAAATAATTGAGTTTTTTTTTACTAAAGGAATCTCTGTAGCTGGAGTAAAAAAAATATCTGAGAAAAATTACACAAACAGTCATTTCAAATATCAATGGCTTAGGTAGAATAACTTGCAAACTAAAGAACTGTTTATTGGCAGTCATTAAATTAATTAATCATATATTTTAACGTTTTGTAAGAAATATAATCAAAATTATTATTATCTGTAGGTTTTAAAAGCAACAGATAAAAAATCAAGTGTTACCAACACAAAAACAAATATGTCTACCTTGAAATGGACTAAAAATTCTAAGATTAAGCCATGATATTCATCAAACTATTTAGGTCATTTAATCCGTGATCCTATGTTCCCGTTATAAGAACTACTCATAAGATTAGTCTGGGACTAGAATTGTTGTCAAAAGGATTCCTGACAATTAACATTAAGATCCATATTTTAACGGTTTCTACTCGCTTCTTTCAGTTCAGTTACTTATTAAGTAATATAAAAATATAATAAACGGTTATAATAATAATACAAGGAGAAGCAATTTGATAAAATGACATGAATATGTAAATTAAATCTTATTAATTCAGTTAACATATACATTTGCATCTTAAGATTTATCAAACCGCTCGAAAAGTTCACAAATCTGCTAATAATTAGTATAAATTATTTGTACATAATATGAACTACTAAAGATAACTGAAATCAATAATTTGTATGTACGGAGTGAACGCATTATGAACTGACAGCTGATGACAATTCGAATAATTATTTTTCCTTTGTCTTCGCCGAGAATAACGAACTAATGAAATATTCTAAAAAATCACGAATGTGTGTCGTGTATAACTTTACCACAAAAGTAAACTTATAAGTATTCACCCAATATCTCTTTAAGGCATTCCACCCTTAGATAAACAACAAACAAAAGTGTCCGCGGCAAAAGTATGCCCATCGCGTCAGTTGGGCAGAATTTTCATTCATACACATCGCTCGTTACAGACCATCGTCACTATGACAATAGTGACGTAGTAGTATGCTTTTGATTTTGTACCCTTTTGATGGTGCGTCAATGTCAAAATTTTAATGAATAATTTTATGTCTTAAATACAACAATAAGTTAAGTTATGTGTCAGGCGGCTCGGACACTTGGTTGGTATTTCTCCGTGATTGCACATTCATTTAGATTATTGTTTATCCAAGATTCATCCAGAAAAGAAATACTGCTAAATTTTTATTAAGCATTAAACTCTGCTTCATTGGGGCAATCTAATATCCAATAATAACTTCCAAGTATTTCTTTTATATTTTAATATGTGACGTATATAACTTGATTAGTATTGGTTTTATTAGCCAGCAGATCATAATGCGTTTTCTCTACTTAGTTAATTCATTTATAATTTTATCAGTATTTAAATAAATTTCACATGACGCGCGTCCTGTTTAATGCTCGCCAAGTCACAAGTTTTGTATATTGATTTCTAAGCGCTATTTTCGTAAGTTTGAAAAGAACCTGTTGAACATTTTATGATACGTAAAATACAAATTGAAGTAAACTTCATTTATTATTAACATACGAATTCTTATAAAGTAGAAAACGATATATAGTACATATAAATTACAATTCTGTTGTTAAATGTATAAAAAAATGGAATTTTATTTTTTAAAAAGAAGAGAATGCAGTTCCGTCAAAGACTTAGGCTAATACTGAATATAGCACACAATTGTATACAAATCCCTCCTGTTAATATTACAATTGCATGGTTTTAACAGATATTTTACATAAATGCAAAGTATGTAGAAAGCAAATTGATACTATTAAATAAAATCTTGAATTTTCGAACTGTACATTATCATTATGTAGTTTATATTACATGTCGGCCATTTTACAAATATGACACTAAATCTATTGCAAACCACTACTAAACTAGGAATCATACAATGCACCTAACATTAACCATTGAAAAACAATTAAAAAACGCAATGTGGCAGTTTACACGTGTGTATCTTGAGTCTGTACTAACATATTGAGGGCCTGACTTTGGCACCGTTATCTACCGTTTGGGCACAAAACGACAAATCACTAAAATGTCAAGTGGCTAGCAGAAATTATTAGATGGGCAGTTGGAAGAACTTAACACCATTTAAAAATTTACTTATTCTGGGCGTTTAGAAGTAATGAAATATAAATTGATTAAAACTTAATATTACCTCATCTGATGATGATTACCTCATCGCACCCAAATTTGGGATGTTTGTTGATTATTCTCATTATTAAATTCTAAGCATAATCAATAGTAACAAAAAATAACCGTTACCTATTTAACCCTTTCTTTCTGTCTTTATTCTGGACACAATGGAAAAGCTTTTGTTTGTGACGCTTTAAAACGATTCTGGCGATCAAAGGGGGTTAATCCACTTCAAATTTTATTGATTTGACTTTCTGTGCCAAAACTTTATCTAAATACCCTAAAGCCGACCTGGCCGACGCGTTAAAATAGGAACGCGCACTGCGTCAGTATTCAATAGCTACATACAAAACCTGGCACCAAACGCTAAGGCCAACCCTAGTGGTTAGTGTTGCCGCTTGATAGTCTATCGATAGTCGAGTTCAATTAATAATATCGACAGCTCAATCGCTAGTATCCATAACCTCACTGTCATCAAAACTATCGACATACAATACTTTCGAAAGTATCGATACTATTGGTGCATACTACCAATAGTATCGATAGTAAAATTACCGGGTATAAGAACTAACATCTATTGTCTCGAGTGACGGGCGTAGTGCGGTATTGACGGAGAATAATAATTTTCTACGAGCGGAAATCATTAAGGGAGACCTTCGTTTAGCAGTGGACGTTCTAGGTTGTAATGATGATGATGAATCATTTTCTTTTCCTACCTTCCTTTTATATCCCCTATTGATATAACTGGCTTATCAAATAGTATTGTAAGCTATCGATATTAAAGATAATTATCGATCTCAACTATCGTGAACCAAACTATCAATAGCACGGCAACACTCTTGGGTACCTCGCCTACGCCGTTAGCTTGGTGTGCGTGCGAGCGAGACAGACAGTCGTGTGTGCGACGCGTGCGAGCGAGACAGACAGTTATGTGTCGGGCGCGTGCTTGCGGTGGTGCGGCCGTCGGGCACGTCTCGCTTGCTCTGGTGGTGCTGACACTGGAACAATAATGTAATACTTTTTTTATAGTGTACAGGACGGTCAGGACGCTCACCGGATGGTAAGTGATACGCCTGACCATCACAGAGCGGCATTGAAGGAGACCAACAACTGATAAACAGTTATTATTCTCCATCAATGCCGCACCGCACCCGACACCCGAGACAACAGATGTTAGGTCTCTTATACTCGGTAATTTCACTAGCTACAGTGTACTCATTCCGAAACGCAAAAGTGCATAACACTCCTGTTTCACGTGACGATATCTAGCACTGCGTTGGTACCTACCTCGACGACTCAGTATCGAGTCTACCACCTAGTAAATACTACTATAAATCTGTACAGTATTTTTGAATATCAGGAACTACTGGTTCCAATTGAACTTTACAAGGTGGTAGACTCGGTACTCAGTGCCAGATATATTCCCGTAAAATAGGAGTGTTGTACACTTCTGTATTTCGGGATTAAACCACTGTAGTTAGTAAAATTACCGGTTATATGAGACCAAACATCTGTCGTCTCAGGTGACGTGAATTATAGTGGGAGTATAATATTGACATCAGCCTGGAAAAGGATTAATGTTATGTGTATGTTAGTATTAGAAACCTTTCGATTCAACGAAGTGAACGTACTTTAATAATGAACGGCACATAAAATACTATGTTTGTAAGGATATTTGTTAAAATTAACATTGGTTAGTGTGTATCACCCCTTCCAAGGTAATCTTCTGCAGATTAAAAAGTATCTTTTAGTATTAAATTGCATTAAACAAACATTGCGGACATAGAATTCGTAGTTTCCTTACACCAACACTAAGCATGCAGTCTTTATACCCAAATCCCAGTTATATAGGTAAATGCGTATTTCTGAACACTGCTTTACATTGACAAAACATAAGTACATACAAAGCTTATTAAAGTCAATGTCCACAATGATAAATTATTTTTACTTTGGACGGTATAAATAAATAAATAATAATAATATTAAATATTGTTAATACAAAAAAATAACTGTTCTGAATAACCCAGACATGCATAACAAGATACGTACACAAGATAAATACACAGGCCAGTAAACTGGCAAATATAAACCAAAAAAAAAAATAGCCTTCAACGTCTTAACTTGGCTTGGCTCACTACCGTTGCCCCAAAATGCAGTCAGTCTCATTAGTAACACACATTGATTGAGATTTAATTGTTCTCACCCTTGTCTTGTGGTATTAGTTTAGTAACCACAATTTTCAACTCTGGGTACGTTGAAAAAGGGTCCAGAGTCGGTTTGGATAATTCATTTGTGCATTTTAAACGGTGCGATTCTGAAACTAAACCAAAAATAATGGAACATAAATGTTTTTGCTTGGAAATATTGATAAAATCAATAGTAAACGCCACCTAATGGCGAAAACTAAAATTACATAACTTTCATTGATATAGCCATATATTACATATATTGACTTATCTACCTAAAATACGTTCTTAAGGATTATAAGTGGAAGATTTTTTAAATTTGGTTTTGTGTCATGATTTTGTAGAACTTTTTCTGTAGAAATTTTGTAACTTTACACTTGACAGTGACAGAAAATCATATGTTTGTCCTAACACCAATAGGTTGCAAGTTCAGATTGAAATCCGACCTTGGAACCTATCGCTGTGTGTAGGTAGATATACCTTCATAGATAATTTTGACTTATTTGACTGAATTCGAAGTAAATTTTTAAATTAAATGCCATACCTTGCTCCTCTGGATTTTTGTTCTCACTCGCCTCGCCATTGGCCGGTTGTCCCTTCTTGGGTTTGTTCTCGTATCCATTGGCTCGCGGCCGTGTATGATCTGGGTATGTGAAAAATAGGGGGGTTATTGATAACAATAATATTCGTATTGTACAGACCATTTGTGGCTAATGCACTGTAGTGCAAAAATACGATATAAAGTTGTCATCTTCTTTTTTAATGGTTTTTATTAGTGATTTTATTCTAATATTGCTAGTTGCCATCAATTGTGTGGTGATGGCTTGTTAACCCTTAATCGGATATAGCACTTCCAATATTTTCATTGGTTTTTACATAAAGAATAGGGATAGGGTTTTTAGAATGTGCTGTATGAATGTCTGTGAATATTTTTTATTATTTTTTTCTCCAAGTATCGAGATACAAGTATAAAGTTCCATCAAAGCATCGTGTGATCTCACCAACCCAAAGCCAAACTCTTTACCTAGAAATCTATCTGCAAAGTCCAAACAAAAACACCGAAACTCGAGTAACCACCAAAATACGCATAAATAATTTGCACTTAGTTTACTAAAATATTAATAAACTTACAAACCTTGCTACTTTTTAATCTAGCTCGCCCGGCCATTGGTTCTCATCAAAGCTTAAGCTAAACCCTTGACCTAGCAATCTTACTGCAAATATCAAAACACCGCTCTTAAGCAATCCAACTATGCAGCAAACCTCCGATTCACCATAACCGCCCCCGCCCTTTGAAACTCTCAACTCTCGCAACTCGGCAAGCGACTGGTCCACAAACTGCTGGCTCGGGTCTCCAGCAGCCCAGCAGGCCCCTATATGTCCAGCGCTGGAGCGTAGGATGGTGACGCTTACTGTTGGCATACACGGTAGACCGGTAGAGCGCCAGTCGTGAAGTGTTTAAGCGTCAGTTGTGAAAATCCACCAATCAGCAATAGGTCTGCTCAATCTTCCTCATGGCTCTGCTGTGCGGGACGGACTGCGCTATGCGGTGAGATTTAATAGGCTGATCATCATGTGACTGACCCCGTCATCGATATCCCTATTAAAAGACTCATAGGTAATGTGCATCTATAAAGTAAAATAAACTTTCAAGCCTTGCTCCTCGGGGGTTTTATTCTTGCTCGCCCAGACATAAGTTCCCACTAAACATTTTCCAAGCGTCTTATCTAGAAATCTAACAGCAAAGACCGAACCATCATGGATCATCACCACCACCCTTTGAATCTCCACTCACGACAAGCGACTGGTCCACAAACTTCTGGCTCAGGTCTCCAGCAGCCCAGCAGGCCCCTGTAAGTCCAGCGATGGAGCGTGGGATGGTGACGCTTACTGTTGGCATACACGGTGGACCGGTGGAGGGGCTGGCCAGCCAGCTCGGGAAGGGTCAGGGGTCGGCGCGTGCTGCGACCGCCGCGCCTGCCATGTTGAATTCCCTGTAAAAATATAATAAATAAATATTAAGAGACATTTGCAAAGCGCCATCTAGGCCCAATTTAGGCAGACCTTGAATAATGTTCACTAAACGTGGTGTAAATGTTTTAAAACATAAAGGTTTAATCATAATTATGCAATTTTTTTTGTAAATACATACATATTATACAAAGAAATTCCCAGACAACACAAACAGAAATGTGCATACTCCACTGGAATCGAACCTAGAACTCCAGAATGATGTGGTAGCCGACGTATCAACTATAACACCACACAGGTCAAATGGAGTAAACAAATATATATTGTACTAGCGACCCGCCCCTGCTTCGCACGGGTGCAATGTTGATCGTAAAAGGCACGCTCCCGGCTTCCCCGTCGGCCGGTATCGCCGCAAACCAACCGCAAACGCTACGCACCGCAATTTTTATATATTTAATATCTTCGAAAATGTTCATTTAAATCATATGCTGTAAAGAACTACTTAGATCTTTATTCAACAATGTATTTAAAATATTAAATTGGATCTCCCGCATGCGCACCCCCGCCAATGCGACGCCCACTTTGCAACTTTTAAAATCGGTCCAGTAGTTTTTGAGCCTATTCATTACAACCAAACAAACAAATAAAGTTTTCCTCTTTATAATATTAGTGTAGACAAGTATTCTCTAGTTTAGAAATTGTCTGGTTTAGTGACATGTTTAGCAAAGACTAAGATTTCGTAACAGAACTTTTAGGACAATCAAATCCCACCTTTTTAATTTCTTAAGTGTGGTAAACTAGCAGACGGTTCACCCCACTCGTAAAGCAAAAAGAGCTTTACAAAACTTAAGAAAGGAAGAGGTTAATGGTAAAAAACATTAAATTTCAAAAAACCCTTGCCGCCAAAAAATAAAGTTTCATATAAAGATATTTAAGTGAATCCCTTTAAAAATAATAAATAGCATTCGACTAGTCAAGCCATTTTATTTAAAACACAGATTAGGAGGTTTGTGCAATAATATGTGTCCGCCATTTTGTGGCGACGGCCATCTTGAAGTAATTTTCATCATACATAGCTAAAAACACTAGCCATGTTATCATTTCATATAAAAAAAACAATTAAATCGAATCATCTGTTCGGGTCCTAGGATGCCATGGACAGACACGTCAAACATATAACACCCCGTCGTTTTTGCGTCGGGGGTAAAAATTGGTCTAAACACAATGCATACGTTTGACGCCGATATTGTGAGGCCATGGTATCAATCTGGTGGATCCAGTCCACTTGTACCAAAGCATGGGTCATCCACCAAAAAAATTACAGCTCATTGTACGTGTGCCACTATTTGAGAAATTATCGCGTTAAGTTAATGTAAAGCCGGTGCTGTAAGACTTCCTAGCATTTAAATCGTTGATCTTTATTTAAATATAATGAGAATGGGATAACGATAAATAGTGGCATCCCTTTTAACTCTTTTAAGTAAAATTCAACGCTTGAGTCTCGTACTGGAATACGGGCCTTAGACTCCTGCTTTGATAATTTGGATTGAACACGACAGAAACTTGACGGCTTTCTTGTTAGGTATGATGGGTTAGCGAGGTTAGCAACGATATTTTTTTAATTAACAATAACACATTTTTCAGCGTAATAACAAGCGTATTAAAAATATTTTTTATGCATTTTTATTTGCTACATTTTAAATAAAAAAAAAAATTAACTGCTCTGATTTATTTAAATATGATGGTATCTCTGTAATATTATTTGTGGAGGATGCAAAAGATTTTAAACCCCTACCGAATGATGCACTACTGTTTATACGAAATGGACCAAAGTTGTGAATTACTGTCTAACACATTTGAATCATAATTGTCTGTTATAATATGATATATGTGTTAAACTCTATAACTCATGCGTGCTTGATACTAAGCGAGATAACTAAAGCCTATTTAAATATAATTATCTATGCTTACTATTAAATCTAATTTCTTATGTAGGTACTTACTAGACCTAAAAATCTACTACCTTAATGAAGCTTACTAAGTCTTAAAATACTAGCTTTTTAAATCTTAAATTATCACTTACAATCAAATCTTATTCATAGCTGAAATAGTTAGATACATGAACTATAAAATTAGTCATCAACAAATCTAGTACGTATTTTTAATACAACTCTAAATCGTAGGTACATTTTAAGCACTATCTATAATCAGAAGCTCTAAAACTAATTATATACATTAGGTAGCCTGTCCACCGCAGCGGGGCGAGTTCGCGGAGTTAGAATCAACCAATAGAATTACATACAATTACTCGTTAATATTTAGCGTGGCATTTTTTTGTATTCTCTCGTGCTCCATTACTAGGTGGTAGACTCGATACTGTATCGTCTAGGTAGGCACCACAGCAGCGCCAGATATCATTCCGAAATAGGAGTGTTTTATACTTTTATGTTTCGGGTATAAGAGACCTAACATCTGTCGTCTCGGGTGACAGACGCAAGGCAGTGTTAGCGGACAGGTTCTGTTATTAAACCTTTGAACGTTATGAATCCAGACTGGAAAATATATTGTTTCTGATGGCTTTAGGTGTTATAAATAACGTTTAAATAACTTTTCCTCTAACACTGCGTCTGTCATGCCCAGGCGTGAGGTTCACCCAGGTGAGCGTACTGACCATCCTGTTCATCATCATCATCATCATGCTCATTAAACGTCCCCACCGAGGGGCACGAGCCTACCCTATAGGGTGACCATCCTGTTCACTTTGACAATAAAATCGCTTCGCTCCGGTGGACAGGCAGAAAACAGATGAATGACAGGAATATGCTTTCTGTGCCGTTAAATTTTGAATATGTAACACACTAAGAAGAAGAAGAAAACGGGTGAAACTCACTCTCTAAGCGGTTCCCGCCAGAAGTCTGGCGTGTGTACCGGCGGGAAATGATAGTTGTTCTGGTACCCGTAGGGGGCGTCGAGGCCGCTCGCGCGCAGGCTCGCGTGCAACGAGTTTTTCATGCACTGCAACTGAGTGCACTCCAATTTAGTATAGGGCCTCAATTTATAGAACAATAAACTTACTAGTGTACAATCACGAAATATCAACCAAAAAATGTCCGAGCCGCTTCTTGACACATATGATGACACATATTATATTTATGACATAAAATTATTCATTAAAATTTAGACCTTAAGATGTCATTTAAAGGGTGAAAAATCAAAAGCACGAGTATACTACAATGTCACTATGACGTGTAGCGAGCGACGCAATTATGAATGAAAATTCTGCCTAACTGGCGGTTGGGCATAATTTTGCCGCGGGCCCTTTTTGAGTGAGATTGTGCCTCAATTACATTAAATTTGACATTACGACACTTCACAATCCAACTGTTACTTTGGTATTTCAGTACAACTTGAATGTTTAAAATGAATAAATTGTCTGATGGTGTAATTAAAATCGGCCACAAAACAAAAGAAATTTTCATTTTTACTATTGAGACTCAATTACGAATTTTCAAGTTCGCGAAATTGGTGGACATGTTTGTCACTTGGAACACAGAATAGAGAAACAAACTGTAGTTTTTNTTATGAATCAGAGCATTTACCTGACATTACTAGGTGTATTTTACTATAAGCATCTCCTTTAGTTTGATTCTATGAAATCTCTATACTCTTAAATCTAAATTCAAGAAAGAAAGTACGCAATACAACATTCTAAAAAACATAAAATTATTTTAAACTTAGTACTCACTGGATCTTAAATAGAATATAATTACACGTAATTAAGGTACTTTACAATAGATTCAATGATTCAATTAAGATACATTTCAATATAAACGTGCAACAATGTCAATATCAGACTGAAGGCACCAAATATTGCTCACACAAATCTGATAGAAAATCATTCATATTATTTTGTTACAATAAGTCTTTTGCAGATATATTCACACACACACACACAGTTGTTCAAAACACAGTGTAAACAACACAAGGAAAATACATGCAAAATTCATGTAACTAAACATACGCCTATATATTAGAGTATATAATCACTCTTTATTATGTTACAAATAGTAAATTATATAAAATGTATGCATATCGTTTCCCAGCTATAGATACAACTTCACACAGTGCTATGTGCTCTAAATAAATAAATAGATTTTTTTTAAAAATTAACATCAATTTCAAGTACTCAATCTAAAACCTTAGCTATACACAGGAAGATAGGGTGGTTTTTCGATTGTGAAACCATATTGATTTAACATGCTTATATTTTGTATGTGTGCAGTTTTATATTTTACTAGAAGTGGAGTGTAATTAATTAGTAATATAATCATGCAGCAACAATTTGTTATGTCCTCAATTTACAAACCGATACTACATGGTACAACGAATAATTATTGGGTTAAAGAAACTGATTTTATTATCTTTCAAATAACTTACTTATCAAACTATTTGTCACAGTGTTGAAGCATGAATATTGAAGTGAATTTATCAAAAAATCTAAAGGCACATTTACGAATAGTTACTGTTATCTACAGTTATAGAAATACTTAAATAACGCACAGTAGGTTGCAAGTCAAAAATACGCTTCTGAAGTAAAAATGGGCAAATGTATAAAATTACAAAAAATAATTTGCAAAACTACGAAATTATGTGATTTATTAACTTGAACGAGTATAAATATCACAATCATCATCAGCACATTAAACGTCCCCACTGAGAGGCACGAGCCTACCCGTAAAGGGTGTATAGGCCTTAGTCGTCCACGCGAGCCCAGTTGAAATAGGAGTCGTTAACGACCCACCAATCTGCACTTATTTTCTGGAACATGTTCCCTATCCAGTAGTTCTTATTGTCCCAGATTCCAAAAAAATAAATTTATTTAACCTCTAATTCCTAAAATTTGTCTTATGTTTCTTAGGCCTTGCCTACTGAGCGGGCAAGTTAATAAAAATAAGTCTCAAACAGCCAACTGCTGGCTGCTTCCTTAACCCTTTGACCACAAATGACGTCGTTAAGGCGCCAGGGCTAATAGATTTCTAATTGTGTGTAGCTTCCCGGCGTTCAATGGATAAAGAATATACCCCTCAACCGTACTGCGAGCTATAAGACTGAAGTAACCATCGTAAATGTGCCAAAAACAATCGTCCTGTGTACGCAATCAGCCGCATCTGTGCACCGCCGCAGCTATAGCCGGCAAACGTGGTGGACATACGTGTGCGTGGGCGGCGGCCGCGCCGTCAAACAGTAGGTTAGTGACGGCGCCCCCGGCCGCCGCGGCGAGTACCTCTCTCCGCTGGCGCTCGGCGTCGGCGCGCAGCCGCCGCACCAGCCGCTCCGCCTCCGCCAGCCGCGCGCGCAGCTCGCCGCGGGACTCCGCGCCCGCCACCGGACACTCCGACCGCTGCTGCCTAACAACCTCTACGCTGCTCATTGCGCCCTGGTACATTGCTTTCACGCTAGCAAAGGTACCGAGACTAACACCCACAACCGGATCTGCGCCCTGGTACTTTGTTGTCACGCAAGCAAAGGTACCAAGACTAACACTCACAACCGGATCGACTTCTACGCTGCTCATTGCGCCCTGGTACATTGCTTTCACGCTAGCAAAGGTACCGAGACTAACACCCACAACCGGATCTGCGCCCTGGTACTTTGTTGTCACGCAAGCAAAGGTACCAAGACTAACACTCACAACCGGATCGACTTCTACGCTGCTCATCGTGCGCCTGGTACATTGCTTTCACGCTAGCAAGGTACGGAGCCGAACTAACACCCACAACCGGATCTGCGCCCTGGACTGATTGTTCACGCAAGCCAAAGGTACCCAGACTAACACTCTCACAACCGGATCGACTTCTACGCCGCCGCGCATCCTGGCTGACCTCTGCATTGCTCCACGCTACCAAGACTACACCCACAACTGTCAATTTCAAGCTACTTATTGCGCCCAGGTACATTGCAGCGGTACTGAGGTAAGATTGGTGCCTATCACCGAGGCGCGGGTCAACCTCTACGCTGCTTATTGCGCCCTGGTACGTTGCTGCCACGTAAGCGTGCCTAATATCGAGACTAACTAACACCTACAACTGTCAACATCTACGGCTGCTTATTGCGCTCCTCGAGTGTGTGTCGCAATATCATCATAGCTACTGATTACTAGACATCCGTGTCTCTACGCTACTAAACAACCCCTGGAAGTCTCAATCCAAGCAGACCCTATACATAGACCATAATGGAATTAAAATGCAATGCCCCAACAACCTCTATGCTCCTTATAATACCCTAGTACCTGCACAGCCGCTGTCTAAGATTACCTTCCGAGTCAACTCTACTACGTTACTTGTGCCAGGTATGGTTGACTAAATATTCACGCTCGTGTCCAATATCTGCGCTACTTATTAAACTCTAGAACAAAGCAGTGACAGCGAGGTATGACTGTTTTCTAACACCTAAGCCAATCTCTACGTTGCATAATCTCTCCTCCGCTCGGCCTCGGCCAGCCGCGCGCGCAGCTCGCCGCGGTACTCCGCGCCCGCCAGCTCACACTCTGACCGCTGCTGCCTAACAACCTCTACGCTGCTCATTGCGCTCTGGTACATTGCTTTCACGCTAGCAAAGGTACCGAGACTAACACCCACAAATGTCAACTTCTATGCTGCTTATTGCGCCCTGGTACATCGCTGCGGTACCGAGGTACGAATATTGTCTAACACCGAGGCTCGGGTCAACCTCTACGCTGCTTATTGCGCCTTGGAACGTTGCTGCCCAAACGAAAGCTAAGGTACCGAGACACACCCACAACTGTCAACTTACATGCTGCTGATTGCGCCCTGGTACGGCTTTGCGCGATCAGCAAGCAAAGGTACCAGAACGAACAACACCAACCGGTCGACACTTATAGCTGCTCATTGCGCCCTGGTACTTTGCTGTCACGCAAGCAAAGGACCATAACCGGATCGACTTCTACGCTGCTCATTGCGCCCTGGCACATCTCTGCGGTACCCGGAGGTACGGATGGTGTCTAACACCGAGGCTCGGATCACCTCTACGCGCTTTATTACGCCGACATGGGACCGCGATTGTGGTCGCTTGGTACCGAGACACGACTGCTGTTACATCGACTCGGATCAACCTCAACACTGCTTATTGCGCCCTGGTACAAAGTCCTATCTTAATTCAAGTCTGGAGACAGGTAATAATCATGACGTTAGTCTTGAATATCCTCAAATTTTATAAGCACATATCTATGAAACTCTAGCTCTGAAACTTTTTATAAGCTTGAGTTACAGATGTAACGACTTAATTTTTTGCAACTGTATCTTACTAGTTTTTTCTCTTAATGCGTATTCGTATCAATGCCAAAATAAATAAATAAAATCGAATAGCAATATAGTAAGTACTCAAATAAAACAGTAGACAGTAATTCACAGCGTTGGTCCAGATTAAGGTAACAAATACCTAAGATTGGCATTTCGGATTACATCCTCCAAAGTAAGTTTCTTTTCAAAATCATACTTTTTGTCGAGTAGGTTCCCAAAAATACATGTAGAAGTGAGTCAATGGCCTCGAAACGTTAACTGTGCATAAACTTAATAAATATATAACCTAGTTCGGCTGTCAACGTGTAGGTATCTTATAAATCAACAAGAAAATAGGTTAATACATAAATGTGACATAAATGATTTTATAAGAATATTAGTTCAACGACAATTTTTCTTGCCTGTAAGCACTGCTGTCACAGCACCAAATAAACTGGCCAGTACTTAAATGGTTTCTTATAAAATCATTCTTTTCAGTCTTTTTAAATCCTAAATGCATTGCCATTCATATTTTAAACGTTATATAAAAATCACTATTACGATCTTCAACATTATGTAACTTTTATTGACTTTGAAAAAGAATTATCTTGCAAATATCGCGCGCAATCCAAACGTCACGTCGTCAAGTGGAGGAATTAGTGACGTGACACTCTTCAATTGAATAAGGATGGGCAGCGTTGGTCAATTTATTTGTCTACACTACTTATTTTATTGTAAACTACTTACTCAGTCTGCGCATCGAGAAGTCTCTGCAACTGTAGCGCGCGAGCTTCGGCGGCACGAGCCTCGCTCCTAGCTGCCGCTGCTTCACGTTCCAGTCGGCTCACTTCACGTTTCAAGGCCTCCTGGCATTACAATAATAATTATTATATTCATAATTCAAATTGGCCGTTTCAACCAGAGTCCAAATAAACCGCCCAAATTTAATAAATTTAACCAATTTAGACAGCATATAACAAAGTATTTATTGGATTTTGACCTTAACCTAATGGCATAAGGTTTCAACTATATTGTCAATATGGCAGAAGCAAATAACAATATACATCGTTAACGTTACAAAACTAACCCGTACCTTAAAATAAAGTACCGTAGCACGGGTGGAAACTCACAACACACAATATATGAATCTATTGTCTACACGCGTGCTACGTCCGGCGGATAACAGACTTGCGCGTTAACTATTAAGAAACGTTACATAAATATTTTTGCTTAAGAATGTTAATCAACGCTTTTTAAGTAATACAATTACCTATTCATTTTGATATTAGTAAGCAGATTCGGAGAATTATTTCATTTCCAAAATTTATTACTGTTTCGTACTATAAATACCTATAAATAGCTTAGACATAACTTGTACTTCTAATTGTAATTCAACAAACTGTATTAGTGCTGTTGGTGTTCCGAATAAAATAAAATAAAATAAATAAAGTAGTACAGTCATCGACAACACTCTTAGTATTTAATTAGGTGTATTTTTGTAGTGTGTATAGCCAACCTCCCTCACACATAGACATTTTAATATACTTCTACATAAACATATTTTTAACTACATTAATTTTGAGTACTTCAAACGAATGATACTTTTAATTTTATTGTACTATTTGTATTGAGCTTTTGGATTGAATAGTCTCAGTAGGTACAAGAAATTTAATGCCGTGTCAGTGTTCTTAGCATTGTGTTTTTTTGGACTAGCCAAATTTTATGAGTGTACCAGCAGCACGCTCCGATTACGTTTGCATTCTATTTCTAAAATTACATCTAACAACATTGTACCTCATTGCTTCACTGTTCTCATTCTTGGGGAAGCAGTTGTCGGTTTCGGCGCAGATTCCTTGTTGAATATCAACTGGAAGCAAGTCTGGAAAAATAATAGATAATATAAATATTATATTAATATTTCATATTCTAGTCTCCTAAGCAGATTTAAAATGGACCTCAGTGCTTGACAAAGGCCTCCCTCAATTAATTTTCAACATTGGAGAGCTTGGGACCTTTTCCCACTGCGTTGGGCCAGTGCATGTTGGCGGTTCGCGGAGTCTCGCTATTCAGTAAGATGCAGGTGAGGTTGCTTCGCTTCAAACATATGTTTACTGGGACCCTTATTCCATATAGCCTGACAAGAATATTTCTATCCTTTTTTTTACAGTAACAACTATATATATTGTATAGCCATGATGGCTGAATTGCCTCAAGGATTTTTTCAATCATAACTCACGCTTCCCAGGTCATCGTCACGTATATTTCAGGTCGCCAGAGTTTGTTATGGAAGCTGAAGCCTATAAGGTACATCTTACCTAGAGGTTTATAATATTACACCTAATAAATATAGAGAGATTACACCATGAGGAGTTTCATATCGAATTCATTAGTGTTTGGACGTTGGGAAAGTTAAGGGAGTCACCTTTAGAGTCTTGAGACAAAATTGTTTGAGTTAGGTTATACGGTTGCTCACTAAGGGCGCTTTGAATAGGATCAAGGTTGCCTAACGTGTTACGTGAGAGGCTATGTTTGTTGTTTCTCTACGCGATAAGATCCGAAATAAGCACATGACAACTGAAGTGACTGACATGGCAAGCAGGGTTAGCAAGTTAAAGTGGCAGAAGGCAAAGCATATACTGAAAATAACTAATGGCTAATAGAATAAAAGGCTCCCAACTGAAAATGGAGCATAAACCGATCGTCAATCACGTGGACCGATGATGAATTAGCGAGAACCACGGATGTCGACTGCTAGAGATAAGTCAACGCAAACTCATGGGGAAGGTCTTGTTCAACAGTACACATGTTAGCTTTAACACAAAAAAATTTAAAAATGTAGTTTATTTGAGAAAAAAAATCTTGCTTTGCTGCCTTTTTAATTTTGCACTTAACATTAAGAGAGTATCTCGCAACTGAAAACCGTAACCGGTCCAAAGATAATCATGAGTTCCAAATATTTAAAATAAAAAGTATGTACCTCTATTCCTTTCACGTAAGGCTTCAATTTCCGAGTGCAATCCGTAGCATCAGTCGGTGTTGTTCCTGCAGGAACCTCACGCTGTGCTCTAAATGCGCGACCCTTGCCGCCGCGTCTTACCGCCGATTAATGAATCCACTTCCACCTTGTTCTGGCGGAGTTTTCTTTACGAAAGTCAGCAAACAAATTAGGTTTAACGGGTAGTAGATATCTATTAGATAGTTCACAAGTTGAAAGTCACATAATCCTTTGACCGCCAATGACGCCTTAAGGCACCAGCCATAATAGATTTTCTATTGTTCAGGATTCCCGCGTTCAATGGGTTAACAGGCAACAAGCGAGCTATCTCGGGTTTCTTAATTACTGACAACTGTAGTAGATGAGACGTCGGCTACTACACCAAGGTTCCGGGTTCGATCCCGGCATTAGAAACTTTGTATGCATGAACATTCTGTTTGTAATAGTCTGGGTGTTTTTGAGTAAACTATGTATGTATAGATTACAAAAAATGTGTCTAAGTATGTTTAGTACCCTAACTACAAGCTTCTCGCTTGATATGGACTAGATTGCGATGTGCAAGTGTCAGCGGATTTTTATTTATTTATTTACTAGATAATTATATATTGAATAATGTATGTCCACACAGTGACACAAATAAAAAGTAACACATGGAAAGAATTACAACAAAGGCATTGCTTGTTTCATTATGAAATCTCTTCTAAAAAAACCAGAAGAGGCAATTATATTCTTTCTTTCATTCTGTGAATTCTTGTACATATATCTGTTATTAGAATAATATTTACAAACAAACGTTAAGGACATAGTGTTCGCGCTTTTGGAGTACCCAATATACAGTTTCGATGATCTCTTTTCATTGGTCGATAACAATCACTATAGGTATTGATTTTTTTATGGTATGAAACGCAGCCAGATCAAACAAGAGTATTGACTAAAGTAGCAATGAAATCTCGGAATGACTTGCAGATTTCATCTCAAATTCAGTGCCCTTGTTAGAGGAGAACATTTTATCTGTTCCAATATTTTTAGCATGAGAAATGCAATCATTTTGTGGGTACGCACATTTTCTGAAAGGTTTTCTTATAGTGGTAGGTATACTCAAACTAACAAAAATATTATGCTATAAAACACATAGAAATGGCGTGTAAGTTATCGCCTCGTGTAAAATTAGCTGCTAGGCACCTTTGTATGTAGGTAGTTCCCATACACGGAGCATAATAAGCCGTTGGGAAAAGCCCTTGCACGCCACACAACAACTTTTCCGACATGTCGATGCCTACTCAATATATCCTTTGTTTCAAAGACAAAGGATATATTGAGTTTGGATATATGTATTTATGTTTTTATTATAATTTAACAGTGATTTTATGACAAATATGAATTTAAAATTGCTCAAAAGTTAGAGGACATAGTAACTCATGTCTAATAAAGAATAAATCAGATGCTTTATTATAACAAAACCTTTTAAGTTACAATGCCCACTAATACAGTCACACTCATAACCTAAACTGAAAAAGAAGAAAGCAAACTAATCTTTGAAAAGAAAACATTCATATTTTATTAGAGATATTAAAGTTATACTGTAAATATATATAATATTTAATACTCACTTGTAATTTAGCAAACGGCGCAGTCGGCACCAGAACCTTGGATGCCATGGCTACTGATTTCCTCCTCACTGAACTAAAAGTGCGAGAATCAGCCGCCTTTGTTATCCACCAGCACGAACACGCGAGCGTTTGCAACGGTGTTACCACATTTGTGAACAAACACAGCAACCTTGTCCACTACAATTAAAAATAAAGATCGCGAGCACGCATCCACAAACACCGGGTATCACTGCGTAGTGAGGTAAGCTGCTTAGGGTCGTCGACCGTGCCGACCTGAACTAGTAAATTGACATTTGAATAGAACACTTTAGTATAAGGTTTTCTTGATATTTTCTATGGTTTTTTGTTTGCGTTCGCGGACGGCGACTGCGGACAGGTGCAGGCGGCGCGGGCGGGGTGCAGTGTCTATCGATCGCGCCGCCGCACTCAGGTCTCGCGTATCGCTGACTCACCGCATCGCTCTGTCACTCTACACAGCTGTGGCACTGGGCCAAATGCTCTGATGGCTTTATGTCATGCCGTCACAATCACTTTGTATTACTCAATTTGGATTAGGAACGTCGGTGGGCAAAGCATGCACTGTATTAATGGAAAGGTTAACGTATTATTGCAGTTGAAAGAAACGTTTTATAAATCTGTCAAGATAAATGCAATGCTAACCGAACTTTTATAGATTTACGATTTATCACATGTGACACATACAATTACCATTCAAATAATTTATAATAATAATCACTGACACTCACACAGCGCCATCTAGCCCCAAGTTGAGCATTTAGCCTGTAATAGGCACTAAGGAGAACTAGGGTGACCGACATAGCCCAGAGATTAGCAAGTTGAAGTGGCAGTGGGCAGGCACATAGTGCGTAGAACCGATGGCCGATGGGCGGAAAGGTTCTCGAGTGGCGTCACGTAACGGAAAGCGAAGCGTAGGCCGACCCCCAACCAGATGGACGGATGATCTGGTTAAGGTGGCGGGTAGCAGATGGATGTCAACTGCAAGGGATCGGTCCGCGTGGAAATCATTAGGGAGGCCTTCGTTCAGCAGTGGACATAATTGGGCTGTAATGATGATGATGATGATGATGGGCAGTAAACAACGTGCAATGTGGAGACCGGGAGATAGAATGCTTACACACACTACAAACGGATAAACATTCTTGTATACATTTTTTATTTTTGTAAATAAATAGAAAACACCCAGACCATAACAAACAGACGTGTTCATGCACACAGATGTTTGTTATGCCCGGGTATCGAACCTGGAATGGAACTGAACTGGAACCCTTGGTGTAAAAACTGGCATCTCAACCACTTACACCACTTGGCTCGTCAAATTGAAATTGGGCAATGTACTTTAAATTTATAATTAATGAAATTATATCGCCGACTGTACCTAAATGACATTGAATGAAAGATACATTTTTTGTATTAAATACCTAACTATATAATTTGAAAAAGCTCACATTCGGACATTGTGTTTATCCTATAATATTAAAGCTACCTACCTATTTAAGATACTTTTTATACGATTTAGAGCTGCTAACCTCCCTATGTCAAAAAATAAATAGGTTTACCTACCTAAGTACTAATACTTCAAATAAAAATATCTGTTAATAATAATAAATATCCATCAACGTTCACACAGCGCCATCTAGACCCAAATTAATCAGTTTAGCCACCATATATTACAGGCATATGCATACATAGGTAGGTATATATTTTTTTAAACACATACATACCTTTACATAGAAACACCCAGACCAATACAAAAAGACATGCTCATGCACACAAATGTTTGTACTGCTCGGGGATCAAACCCTTGGTGTAATAGCCGACGTGACAACCATTACACCAAACGGGTCGTTGAATCACCAAATATCTCTTTAAACTCCGTTTTATCTTGCGTAGGTATGTATCATCATCATCAGCTCATTAAACGTCCCCACCGAGTGGCACTAGCCTACCCGTATAGGTGATGGTATGGGATGGAGGGCGTAGGTATGTATAGCATAGCATAATGTCTATATACCTACATAAATAATGGAATATATAAATAACTCTCTAATATTTAACGTATCACTTTACTAACTAGGTTACCATGACGAAAATTTTAATTAAGCAGATAGCTGAAAGTAACATGTGCATACCTTGAAGTAAATTGTAAAAGTTTCCGTTAGAGGTGTCCATCTAGTAAGGTCAGTGACCTGGATATCACAATCGATTACATACCTAGTTGAAGATAGTACCTGCTGCCTTTATTGTTTTTTTTTTTTACTAGGTATCTACTATATGTAGGTAGAAGTCTACTATTGTAGAGTACAGTTTTTATTGGTGGTGGATGCACAAGGCGACGTATATATTATATTTTATAATAAATTATTTTTCTTATTCATTAGTATTTTGCGTGCTGTGGTTACGCGATACAAATAATAAGTTTAAGTCTACTTTGCTGGCACTAGCTGCAGTAACGAGTAGAATAATGTAAATGTATATTTTTAAATTAAACGATTTTAGGCGTTCTGTCTGTCTGTCTTCTATTAAGTTGTGCATGCCGTGGCAGCTTTAACTAAGGCAACACTANAATAAAATAATTATCAGTCGAACTAAAAATCTTGCTTGTCTGTTTTAACTAGTGGACGGCAGAATAATACAAACAAATAAATAATAAATATCCACTGACATTAACACAGCGCCATGTAGTCCTAAACTGAGCCTGTAATATGGGCACTAAACATCGGATAAACATACTTATATACTTTTTTTGTAAATTAATTCATATTTTACATAGAAAACACCCCGACCAATACAAACAGACATGTTCATACAAACAATACTTGTACCGCCCGGGGATCGAATCCGTAACCCTTGGTGTAGTCGACGTCTCAACCATTACACCCACAGACATCCGAATATACAATTAGACTGGACAAGCCGATAAGTTTATAGGCAGTCCCAGTGTCGCAATTTCTTTTCGGTTCTTACCTGTGAAAAGTTATTATATTTATTGCTAAATTTACTGATTCATTGCGATGATGGCATGTTACAATTGCACAGGATGGCATTTTGGGAAAAAACGGTAATTTCTTCTAATATTCGTGCGTCTTGACTCGTCTCACAGAGCGTAAACTGGCAGCCAGAGTATGCTCGTTGAGCTTACATTTGTCGCACTTAAAAACGCGGCTTGCCCCATCTCCTGTATTGGGAAATCTCTGATTACACCAGATGTGTATATTGTTTACTTACATCAATAACATTATCCTCAGGAGTTCCAGTTATAGTAAGTATCGCAGTTCTACTCCATTGTGGGAAATGTCTTGATGCTGGCATCACAGCTGGCTGCCGCGCCCCCATACCAGACAACGGCACTGCACTGAACAACATCCTGCCGCTGCAATGCGTGATGCAACCATACAATTGTTTACAAGTCAATAAAATCAATTGGACATGGACCATGGACATTGATACAGTGAAGGCCTTTGAGCGCCCGATCTATACCTAAACCAATGATGTAAAAGTATAGATTCGTGATATGCTCACAAAACAACCGAAAAGTGTTCCGAATGCAGCGATAGCACACATACACATATTTCGAATGAGCGTAAATTTACCTAAACAAAAGAGCTTACAACTGTATTTTCTTTGGCGGTTCGTTTTTGGAGGCACGGCTGGCGTATCTACCTTTATATATACAGAATATCATTAAACTAAACGAGTTCGGAATTCTGCAGAGATAAAGGATGAATGAAAGGTTTATTTCTGTGGCACGGTAATATTATCTACAGTATTACCGTGATATAGTTAACTTAAAAATAAATAGGGATGAAGATGAATAACGTTGAAGAAACATCCAGACAGATGGAAAGTCAAAAGTGCATAAATTTCAATAAGTAATTAATTTATTTACTTGTGAATTGACTTACTTTATAGTGAAAGTTTCCGCGCATCGCGACTTTGTTTACATAATTGATGATTCGACAGTTTTTAGACCTTTTGTTGCCTAGTTACAGTACGGTACAATTATATGTACCGTGGTAACAGAGTTTGTTACCATGACAACAAAAAGTAAACACGCCAAACGTTTAACCTCTTTATTAAAACAACTTTGTAAAATGACTGCTCTTCGTTGATTAAATATATTAAAAAATTTGGATTGCTCAGTTAATTAATTTATTTAATTTTGCACTACAGTTTCAATTTTGTATTAGGTATATTATTAATTTGTACAAGTCTTTCTCATACAAAATATATGGAAACGTTCCTTTTTGATAGTTCATAAAAAGTGCGTCAACGATTAGTGGTGTCAAATAAATCAAAAAATAAATGTGACTAAAACTTTTGTTTTCAAACATGGTGGTATGTTAGTAGTTTTGTAAAATATATTGTATTTGAAATAGAAATAATAATGGAGACATGCTTAACAGATATTTCTTATATCCCGAAACAATAGTTGAAGTGGACAGTTTGAAAGTAAGTATTTATTTTGAAAAATATAACTTTTTTTAATTATGTATTTATTGAGTTTATTGATTACAGCCATGGACGTAATAACAGCTATTAATGAAATATGTTATCGGCTTTCATTCCCTGATGGACTCAATAGAGCCTCTTTCACAATAATAAGTATGAAAAAACAACAAAACAATGACATTCATGTGTTTACCACTCTAAATCTCTTTATTTAATGTTGGAGGGCCCTCTCAGACATATGTATGTTGGTATTATTTATATTTTAACACCTCTTCTCAGTATATTGAAAGTGAAGAGCTGGAGAGGACATGGAAAACAACCAGAAGGCAGCGTCTCAAGGAACAAGAGCAGAAGATTTGGGAGGAGTTTGTACAAGAGAATGACATTCTCAGCTCAGTTTGCAAAGGTAATATAATCTAATTAATTAATTTATTTAATATATATATTTTTTTCTTGCCTATGAATAAAATATCTTTTTGTATTTATTTATGTTTCTAGGCTTTTTGTAAATATATTTGAATTAGTTATATTTTAATTTTAATGTCGTTTTTAGTCTTAAAAAAATTAAGGTTAGAATTTAAAGAAAATACAAATATTTGCTTGTCGCATATATAATTTTATATGGTAATACAGATAATACTTAACAACACTACCACAATTAATATAATACAGATAATACTTAACAACACTACCACAGACAATATAATATAGTTAATATTTAACAACACCGAGGAGATACCATAAAACATTTAAATGCCCATGGGTATATTAAACAAATCCATGTAGGTATTTCTATTTGTGTCTGAAATCTGGGCAGTCAAAAGGTTCTTTGTTAGCTAGCAGTGGTAGCTTCATTTGACATTCATAAGTGTTCTGTAAGGACCCAAACTGAATAAACACTTTTCATTTTCAGCTACTATTACTCAATATTGTATGCTGTATAAAGACTATGTTTTATGTAAAGTAATGTAAAAAATATTTCAACTTATCTCAAATCTTAATCATGATGAATTATCTTATTTTGACCTCTAACAATAGTTAGTCGTGTATGTGGTATTGTTGAATAATTATATAATTACACATGGAATTTAAAAATTAATTACCGTATGTTTTCTGCACTTTTGTAAAATGTTGCCTGGGCAGTGTAAACGTTTGTGTGCACAAACATGTCTATTTGTATTATATACATATCTACATATAAAACCTAGACCGGTTTTAAATGTAGATATGTATTTACAAAAAAAAAAAGTATTTTAGTCAAAACTCAAACTCAAACTCAAAAAATGTTTTATTCAAATAAATCATTACATGACACTTTTGAATCGTCAAGAAGTTATTTTTAATGAAGTATGTATGTTTAGTACCTATATTACAGGCTAAAAGCTTAGTTTGGGATTTATACTACAACTTTTTACCAACAGAAATGACATGAATATGAATGAAAGCATGCTTATGTAATATTATTATATCAATAAGCGTATTTTTTTGACAAATGATAGTTGGTTTCTATTCCAGATGACCCATATCAATTCCTACAGCAGTTGCCAGAGTCATGTTTGAAAGAACTTATGGAGGTTGAGTTACAGAAAATGAAACAAGAAGCAGAAATAGCAGAGGCTGATGTACAGGTATAGATAAGTATTTTTTTATTTGTATCAGACACACAACATCGAAAACAAAGTAAGTACACGGTTGCAACTTATACAAAACAAATCAAATGAAAAGAAATATTACACAATTCATAAAAAAAACAAATATTACACAATACGTTAAAAAAAACACAGTATACATCCAAATTAGACAGTGGTGTGCACTCCATACATGCAAATAAGAGGTGCATACCCTGTTCATCCTGAAAATCCGGAAACTCGCCAATATATTAAATGATTTCCAGTTATTCGCCTATTTTCCACTACAGATTTGAAACCATAGGCGATCTGCTGTCACCAACAGCACTTAATTTGACAAAAATAAAAATTATTGATTGTTTTTGCACTTTGCATACTCATAATCTCTGTGCACGCCACTATTTAAACTCCTTTTCTCTCTGAGTCTTTTTGATAAAAAAAATCAGTTAAAAAATAAGATAATGCCATGTATACCACCATGTTTAAAATAACGTAGGGTATTTTATTTAATTTTATTATGTATACAGTTTCTTCTGGGACATTCTCTCAAATTCCATTGCCAACTGAATCAATGATGGAAAGAGCCTTAACTTGATTTATTAGTCTCCGACCTTTCCATGGATGATTTTTTAGGAAAGCTCTCCCACTCCTTTCGCCATATCGCAGTCCACTGCTGGACATCGTTTTCACCCAGTCTGCGCCAGATATCCCGGTCATCCGTTTTCCTCATCCAGCCTCCAGCGAACTGTTGGTAGCCTCACATATGTTTGGGGAGAAAAGCGGCCCGGCAAACGCCGGTTTCGCGAATAGGGACTGTGCGAACCTACGGGGAATTGCGATGATGGCCCCGCCGCGGGGCGGAACTTCGGATGTCGATTTACCTTTGGTAAGTCTCCTTCAATGCCGCTCTGTCATGGTCAGGCGTATCACTTAACATAATGTGAGCGTTCTGACCGTCCTGTACATTATATCTATAATAAAGCTGAAGAGTTTGTTTGTTTGAACGCGCTAATCTCAGGAACTACTGGTTCGATTTGGAAAATTCTTTCATTGTTAGATAGCTTAGTTATCGAGGAAGGCTATAGGCTATAAATCATTACGCTACGAGCAATAGAAGCGGAGCAGCAATGAAGAATGTTTCAAAATCGGGCCTATTTTTTCGTACTTGGAGCTTCCGCTGCGTACGCTGAGTAAACGGTTAAAGTTTCACAAAAGTCATGTATGAGAGTATTGTTCACCTTTTAAAGATCTACAAAAAAGTCCGCGAGAGCATATGTCTATCTTTTAAGGTTAGCTCACTATAACATATTTTTTGCTAAAAAAAATTCTGAAATTGACCCCGAAACCTTTAAAGTTGGGCGGAGGATTCCTATGAAATATATATATCTTATTATACACAATATTATAATTTAAATGAAGTGTACCTATGTGATTATCACCGAATTTAATCAGCGAAGCCGCGGGCAAAAGCTAGTCACAAAATAAGTGTCGGGATGTATGGCGTCGTATGCTACGCTTGACGCGGTCTCCATTCCAGAACTCGAGTGCATAGAAGATAACATCCGATTCTAATACGGTCCGAATTATAAATATCTATACTAATGAGTCATTTACCTAAAACTACCAGCTTACGCATCGCGCTATAACTTGTGCTTATTTTGCACTCGCATAGACTTTATTTATTATCGCTAGTGTTTAACGATGTGTTGTTTTTGTTTGTTTGTGCTGAGCCCTATTTTGGTTTTGATTCTCGCAATTTGTTTGGTAACACTTTCTAAGTGAAGTAGGAACGTCTTTATTGTCTGTACGCTATAATTATAATATATGAAAAGCATTATCAAACTGTGTTCTACTGTAAAATATCTCATAAAAATTTTATAGTTAAAGTTCTAGTCACAGATTTTCCAATACAGGAGATGGGGCGAGCCGCGTTTAAAGTGCGACAAATGTAAGCTCAACGAGCATACACTGGCTGACAGTTTACGCTCTGTGAGACAAGTCAAAACGCTCGAATATTAGAAGAAATTACCGTTTTTTCCAAAATGCCATCCTGTAACATTGTAACATGCCATCATCGCAATGAATCAGTAAATTTACCAAGTAATAGAATAACATTTCACAGGTAAGAAACGAAAAGAAATTGCGACACTGGGACTGCCTATAAACTTGGCGGTTCGTCCAGTCTAATTGTATATTCGGATGTCTGTGGTTCTAGTCCACTGCTCGACAAAAGTCTCCCAACAATCTGCGTCTAATATCCCGGTCCGCTGGTATCCTCATCCAGCCTCCACCAGCTAAGTTCGACCTTTAGCAAGCCGTCGATCCATCGGGCCGAGGTGCGCTTTGCTACGCTTTAATATTAATACTAGCTGTGCCCCGCAGTGTTACCCGCGGTATAAGATTTTCTCTCGCAGTGAAACGTGGCCTATATGTTTATCCAGGGTATCAGCTAACTACTAAAATTGCTTCGTAAGGCGTGCAGCTCGCGCCGTACAACATTATTTCCTAAAATTAAAGTAGACTTTTTCCTTATAACATCACCTATTTCCCTAAAAAGTCCCGTCAAAATTGATCCAATCGTTTCAAAGATAACCCGGAACAAACAGACAGACAGGCAGAAAGACATTTTTTTTTAATTGTTTGTTTTGGTGTATGTACCGTAACTACCGTATATATGCACGAAGAAAACAATGGTTATTTCGATATTACAGACACTAATTTTTATTTATATGTAATAGATTTTTTCAATGGTCTAAGCAGAAATGTATGTGGTTATGATTTATTCATTGGTGCCACCCTAATCTAGCAGTTTTGTGCAAAACTACGTTGTATAGTGATTTATTTCTACCTATTTGAAACTTAAATCGATTTGTATGTCACGTTTGTGTTTATTGAAAAGTGTATTTATGTATTATTTCAACCAGGAACCAGCTCAGCAAGGTGATGGAGACAGCCCGCGCGTGGACGAGTCTCCGCCGGCGTTGACCGTCGCAGATGACGCGTCTGCTGACGATGATAGTGACGTCATACACATATTCAATGATGATAAAGATGATGACAACTCGGGTGAGTGGAATCATCAATGAGTTGGAATGAATAATATCGTCGGCAATACAGCTTAACATATTGAACGCTGGGAACGCTAGACAGTAGAAAATCAATTGTCTATCGCCTTAAGGCGTCATTGGCGGTCACCGGGTTAAGAAGTCCACTCTTAACTAAATAAATAAATAAAATTAATAAATATCCACTGACATTCACAGAGCGCCATTAAGCCCAAACTAAGCATTAGCCTTTATTATGGATACTAAACAACGGATAAACATACTCATATACTTGTTTTTTGTTAATACATACATATTATACATAAAAAATACCCAGACCATTACAAACAGACATGTTCATGCACACAAATGTTTGTACTGACCGGTGATCGAACCTGGAACCCTTGGTGTTATAGGCGAACGTATAAACCATTACACCAAATAGGTCCTCAAAGGTGAACGATGCCCACTCCAAATAAAATAAATGATCATCATCACCATCATTACAGCCTATGTGCACTGCTGGATGAGTGCCCCTTAACAGTTTTCAGCGTTAAAATCAACAAGACTCAAGACTCATGAAGTTAGGTGGGCAAATCCATTTTTAAAATACATTAATTGTCAGAAATATATAAACCAAAGGATAACAGATACAATTTAAAGCAACTTTTACTATGAAACCATTTTAATAAACGCGGTATTGAATATAGTTGTAGTACAAAATTCATAAACTATCCGTACTCACAACTGAGGCGTGACGTCATAACTAGGTAGCCATTTGTATGAAGCGGTTTTGAGAAAGTCCATTAATGTGTTTTTATAATTGACAAACATGTATCTAACTATGTATCCCTATTGTAACAGGGCCAGAGGACGAAGGTGTGAACGACTCTCCGGGCAGCCCGTGCACAGTGCGGGAGAGTTATGAAGAGAAGGCCCTCGCGCCGGTGTCCCCGCCTCTCAGTCCAGCCAAGGGCTCCAGTAAGTACCCATGTGTCACTAACCCTAGCCTGCAGTAGCATTATTATATATATATATACAAATATGCAGTGTGCATAGAGCGTCGGTGGCTCAATGGTGTGGACCGAATGGAGAGGGCTGAGGTTCAAATCCCGCCACGTACCAATGTGTTTTCGATTTTTTACGATATCATTCCAATCCTGTAATAGTTGACATTTTCGATAATCGATATTGCTATAAATAGCACGATATGAAATTGACCAAAAAGTTGTATTTCAGTCCAAGTGTAGTTACGTTATAGCTGTCAAAATTAGCGCGATCGGCCTGCTGTACACGGAAATGAGCGAATGAGTAGGAATTATTTAATGTGTAGGCAATTTTCAGGCACAGGTACTTGAATATATGGAGTACACGCCACTGATATAGGAAAATTGCTTCCGTGGCTACCACTATCCCACTTCATTTCCAATTATAATAAACTGTTGATTGTTTAGATAAATCATCAGAGAACGTGACAAATATGATCGAGAGCAGCATTTACTGTGCCAAAGTAAGGGACCTCAGGACGAAACTGAACGGAGAGATATTGGCTATTATGTAAGTAAGTCGTAGCATTTGTCTGTTATTTATTACATAAAAAAAAATGGAGTGTCTGTTTGTAATATTGAAATTACATTTTATTTCTTCATGCATATGAATACATATGAGGTTTATATGCCAAAACAATATTTTTCATATGAACAGCATATGTATTCATAATTTTGTCTGTCTGTTTGATCCGGGTAATCTCTGAAACGGCTGGATGGATTTCGACGGGACTTGGCAGGTAGCTGATGTAAAATTCGTTTTGTCCTAGTGCATCTTTAGAGCTACGTGACGTGTTCAGCATCGATCCCGAGGACTTGGTGAAGATGTGCCGTCGCTCCACTGAGTTTTGTGCAAGATTTAACCGTATACACATGTATCAGCTGCACAGGCAGGTATGGTATATATAGCCAATCATAGTATTACAGATTTTTCCGGATGGAGAATGTTTACCTTTATTTATCATCATTACAGTCATCTGGTTTATAAGTGCTTATAAATTTTAATAGGTACATAACACATGAACCCTGTAAGGGCACAATAATGAAAATCATTAAAAAAATCACAGAGAGACAGAGCTCCTAAAAGCCGGTGGACAGCCCGTCCTTAGGGCATTAGTCGAGCTCTTTAATGCCGTCATCCACCAAGGAACTACACCAGAGGCGTGGTCCAGAAGTGTTGTCGTCTTGTTCTTCAAAAAGGGTGACAAAACTCTCTTGAAGAATTATAGACCGATAGCACTTCTGAGCCACGTCTATAAGTTGTTTTCCAGAGTTGTAGCGAACCGTCTCGCCATAAGACTTGATGAATTCCAACCACCGGAGCAGGCTGGGTTTCGAGAAGGCTACAGCACCGTGGACCACATCCATACTGTTCGGCAGCTTATACAGAAGACCGAAGAGTATAACCAGCCGCTGTGTATGGCATTTGTGGACTACGAGAAAGCCTTCGACTCCATCGAAACCTGGGCTGTTCTGGAGGCTCTGCAGCGATGCGGTATCGACTGGCGATATATCGAGGTGATGAAGTGTCTCTCCAACGCAGCGACGATGACCGTTCAGATCCAAGACCAGCGGACAAGACCTATCCAATTGCGTCGTGGTGTGAGACAGGGGGATGTTATATCCCGCGAAACTGTTCACAAACGCATTGGAGGATGTCTTCAAGACCCTGACTGGTCTGAACGAGGCGTCAACGTCAATGGAGAGTATATTTCTCATCTTCGTTTTGCTGACGATATCGTCATCGTGGCAGAGTCATCGGAAGAGCTTGCGGAGATGCTGAACAGCGAGTTGGGCTTGGCATGAATTTGGACAAGACGAAAGTCATGTTCAACAGTCGTGTCATGCCACAACCGATATGCGTCGATGGCGTCCGTCTCGAGGTTGTGCAGGAGTATATCTACCTGGGCCAAACCATCCAACTTGGCCGCATAACTTCGAGAGGGAGGCTAGTAGGAG
Organism: Leucinodes orbonalis; assembly: GCA_019425675.1. Taxonomy (NCBI): domain Eukaryota; kingdom Metazoa; phylum Arthropoda; class Insecta; order Lepidoptera; family Crambidae; genus Leucinodes; species Leucinodes orbonalis. Next base: position 48,184 of record PQWD01004536.1, read on the forward strand.
GATTCAGTTGGGCTGGGCGGCATTCGGTAAGCTACGTCATGTCTAACGTCAACTATTCCGCAATGCTTAAAGACGAAAGTCTTTGAGCAATGCGTACCCGTACTAACATACGCAGCTGAGACATGGACACTGACTGCGGGATTGGTTCACAAGTTCAAAGTCACTCAACGCGCAATGGAGCGAGCTATGCTTGGAGTCTCTCTTAGGGATAAGATCAGAAATGATTTAATCGTAAGAGAACTAAAGTTACCGACGTAGCCCGCCGGATCAGCAAGTTGAAGTGGCAGTGGGCTGGTCACGTATGTCGCAGAACCGATGGCCGTTGGAGCAGACGAGTTCTGGAGTGGAGACCGCGTCTCGGCAAGCGTAGCGTAGGACGCCCTCCGGCCCGATGGACCGACGACTTGCGAAAGGTCGCTGGTGGAGCTGGATGAGAAAGGCGGAGGACCGGGATGTCTGGCGCAAATGGGGGAGATTATGTCCAGCAGTGGACTGCAATAGGTTGAAGAGAGAGAGAGAAAAAATTCACATAGCCTTACATACTAATAATAAATATCTACTGACATTCACACAGCGCCATCTAGCCGCAAGTTAAGCGTTAAGCCTGTATTATGGGTTCTAAATAACGGATAAACATACATATATACATTTTTTTGTAAAACATACATATAATACATAGAAAACCCAGACCATTACAAACAGACATTTTCATGCACACAAATGTTTGTACTGCCCGGGGATCGAACCCGGAACCCTTGGTGTTGCGCCGACTTCTCAACCCCAACACCAAATGGGTCGTCAATACTTGTCTAATACTTCCATTATATTAAAAATATGAACTTCGCCTTGGTTGAGTTTTAATCATATCATCAGCTCATTAAACGTCCCCACGAGGGGCACGAGCCTACCCGTATAGGGTGATTAGTCCTTAGTCGTCCACGCGGGCCCAGTGCGGATTGGACGAGTTCACAACAACCTTGAATCTCTTCGCAGGCGTGCTTGAAGGTTTCCTCACGATGTTTTCCTTCACCGTAAGAGCGTCGGATAACGTACATATAATTTTGAAAATTCGAAATCACATTGGTACGTATCGGACTTGAACCTAAGCCCTCCCGGTAGGAGGGCGACAGTCCACACCATGAGCCACCGACGCTCCGAAATATCAACAAATGTCCAAAACCGCTTGACAACACGTTGACTTATTGTAATATATATGACATAAAATTATTAATTAATTTTGATCCTCCAGAGCTCCTAAAGCCTGTGGACAGCCCGTCCTTAGGGCATTAGTCGAGCTCTTTAATGCCGTCATCCACCAAGGAACTACAACCGAGCGTGGTCCAGAAGTGTTGTCGTCTTGTTCTTCAAAAAGGGTGACAAAACTCTCTTGAAGAATTATAGACCGATAGCACTTCTGAGCCACGTCTATAAGTTGTTTTCCAGAGTTGTAGCGAACCGTCTCGCCATAAGACTTGACGAATTCCAACCACCGGAGCAGGCTGGGTTTCGAAAAGGCTACAGCACCGTGGACCACATCCATACTGTTCGGCAGCTTATACAGAAGACCGAAGAGTATAACCAGCCGCTGTGTATGGCATTTGTGGACTACGAGAAAGCCTTCGACTCCATCGAAACCTGGGCTGTTCTGGAGGCTCTGCAGCGATGCGGTATCGACTGGCGATATATCGAGGTGATGAAGTGTCTCTCCAACGCAGCGACGATGACCGTTCAGATCCAAGACCAGCGGACAAGACCCATCCAATTGCGTCGTGGTGTGAGACAGGGGATGTTATATCCCGAAACTGTTCACAAACGCATTGGAGGATGTCTTCAAGACCCTGGACTGGTCTGAACGAGGCGTCAACGTCAATGGAGAGTATATTTCTCATCTTCGTTTTGCTGACGATATCGTCATCGTGGCAGAGTCATCGGAAGAGCTTGCGGAGATGCTGAACAGCCTTAATGAATCTTCCCGACGAGTTGGGCTTGGCATGAATTTGGACAAGACGAAAGTCATGTTCAACAGTCGTGTCATGCCACAACCGATATGCGTCGATGGCGTCCGTCTCGAGGTTGTGCAGGAGTATATCTACCTGGGCCAAACCATCCAACTTGGCCGGCATAACTTCGAGAGGAGGCTAGTAGGAGGATTCAGTTGGGCTGGGCGGCATTCGGTAAGCTACGTCATGTCCTAACGTCAACTATTCCGCAATGCTTAAAGACGAAAGTCTTTGAGCAATGCGTCCTACCCGTACTAACATACGCAGCTGAGACATGGACACTGACTGCGGGATTGGTTCACAAGTTCAAAGTCACTCAACGCGCAATGGAGCGAGCTATGCTTGGAGTCTCTCTTAGGGATAAGATTAGAAATGATTTAATCGTAAGAGAACTAAAGTTACCGACGTAGCCCGCCGGATCAGCAAGTTGAAGTGGCAGTGGGCTGGTCACGTATGTCGCAGAACCGATGGCCGTTGGAGCAGACGAGTTCTGGAGTGGAGACCGCGTCTCGGCAAGCGTAGCGTAGGACGCCCTCCGGCCCGATGGACCGACGACTTGCGAAAGGTCGCTGGTGGAAGCTGGATGAGAAAGGCGGAGGACCGGGATGTCTGGCGCAAAATGGGGGAGATTATGTCCAGCAGTGGACTGCAATAGGTTGAAGAGAGAGAGAGAAAAAATTCACATAGCCTTACATACTAATAAATAAATATCTACTGACATTCACACAGCGCCATCTAGCCCCAAGTTAAGCGTTAAGCCTGTATTATGGGTTCTAAATAACGGATAAACATACATATATACATTTTTTTGTAAAAACATACATATAATACATAGAAAACACCCAGACCATTACAAACAGACATTTTCATGCACACAAATGTTTGTACTGCCCGGGGATCGAACCCGGAACCCTTGGTGTTGCGGCCGACTTCTCAACCCCAACACCAAATGGGTCGTCAATACTTGTCTAATACTTCCATATTATATTAAAAATATGAACTTCGCCTTGGTTGGAGTTTTAATCATCATCATCAGCTCATTAAACGTCCCCACCGAGGGGCACGAGCCTACCCGTATAGGGTGATTAGTCCTTAGTCGTCCACGCGGGCCCAGTGCGGATTGGACGAGTTCACACACAACCTTTGAATCTCTTCGCAGGCGTGCTTGAAGGTTTCCTCACGATGTTTTCCTTCACCGTAAGAGCGTCGGATAACGTACATATAATTTCGAAAATTCGAAATCACATTGGTACGTATCGGACTTGAACCAAGCCCTCCCGGTAGGAGGGCGACAGTCCACACCATTGAGCCACCGACGCTCCGAAATATCAAACAAATGTCCAAAACCGCTTGACACACGTTGACTTATTGTAATATATATGACATAAAATTATTAATTAAATTTTGATCTTAAGGCGTCATTAAAAGGGTACAAATCTAAAGCACGAGCATACTACTATGTCGCTTATGGCATATGGCAACGACGTGATTATGAATGAAAAACGCTCTAGTGACGCGATGGGGCAGACGCGGATGCTTTTAAGTGAGATTAAAAGACAATGATTATAATACATGAGATTTTTACTAATATCCTAAAGAAGAATAATGAGTTTCAACTTTCTAGATACACGATGTGAAGCGTAATAACAACGTGTCGTTGCCGTTCGCGCGTCACACGCACTTCCAGTCGCAGATGGTGCGCATCGTGTCTCTGCATCAGAACCTGTTGCAGTCTTTTCAGGTAATTTATTATTATGACCACGCGTCCTTGAAAAAAGAAATCACTCTTAAAACGGTAATTCACTCATTTTTATTGTGATTTCCATCACACCCTTTTGTTTTTATAAAAAAATACAAAAATTTTATTTACAAATTTTCCTATTGAATTTGTTTTTAACTCGACTTTAATATGACTGACAAAATTAATGATGTTCCCATATTAATCTCTTAAATTGTTTGTTTAATAGATTAATATGGGAAAATAAATAATGACAGTAAATTATAATATTTATCAGTTGTATTAAATATTGGTGTTATAACCTTTTGACTGTTATCAAATCAAGCACAGTAGAAAACTCATTTTCAAACCTTCGCTCCCGCCATTTGCTCATGGGAGAATCAAAAAGAACGTTTTATACTCAAATATCTATCATTCAGCTCATAAATGTCCCCGCCGAGGGGCACGAGCCTACTCGTACGCGGGTGTATAGGCCTTAGTCGTCCACGCGGGCCCAGTGCGCGTTGGACACTTCACGCGCAACCTTTGAATCTTTTCGAAGTCACGCGCAGGTTACTCCACGATGTTTGTCATTCACCGTAAGAGCGTCGGATAACGTACATATAATTTCGAAAATTCGAAAACACATTTGTACATGGCGGGATATGAACCTGCGCCCTCAACATCGGAAGTCAACAGTCCACACCATTGAGCCACCGACTCTCTTAAAGACCATTCATGAAATACCATTGGCAGATATTCCACAAGTCGTTAGAGCAGACGGGCTGCGTCCGCGAGAGTGCGGACACGGCGCGGCGCCTGGCGCGGGCGGCGCGCGCCCCGGCCGCTGCAGGCGTCCCCGCGCCGCAGCCACTGGTTAAAGGACTCTATGATGATGTGAGTGCTACGGAGGCAATGCTACGCCGCGTGTATGTGCTACGGCATTCACTAGTGCTACGAGCAAATGCTACGGCACGTGCGTCTTATTTCGTGTTACGAAGTGAACGGACGGTCGGGACCACATACATCCGAATATACAATTAGACTGGACAAGCCGCCAAGTTTATAGGCAGCCCCAGTGTCGCAATTTCTTTTCGGTTCTTACCTGTGAAAAGTTATATTTCTTGGTAAATTACTGATTCATTGCGATGACGACATGTTACAATTGCACAGGATGGCATTTTGGGAAAAACGGTAATTTCTTCTAATATTCGTGCGTCTTGACTCGTCTCACAGAGCGTAAACTGGCAGCCAGTGTATGCTCGTTGAGCTTACATTTGTCGCACTTAAAAACGCGGCTTGCCTCATCTCCTGTATTGGGAAATCTGTGGTCGGAACACTCACCGCCGCTCTTTCGTGGGCAGTAGTATGTAAAGAAAGAGCAGCATTGAAGTAGACCAACAATTGATAGACAGGTAGAGTATGTGTCCCTGTCCCGCAACGACTGGTGACCGCTAAGGGACTGGAGCCCGACTGTGTCCCGTAGCACATCAGCATGCTACGGGACACTACACTATACACAATTACTCAGCATGCAGGTATACCATAAGTATCTAGTGCGGGCTGTATCCGTGAGAATGTGGACATATTGCGGAGTCTCTTTAGGTGGCGGCTGTAGCGGTTCTATAACGACTCGTAACTGCTAAGGGATTCTATGATTATGTAAGTGCTACGGAATAATGATTGTATGTGCTACGGCATGTACTTGTGCTACAAAATACTGCTAGGATAATGATAGGAAAGTTACAGCACGCACACGTGCTATACCGTAACATTGGAACTATTTTTAGGAACAATGCTAAGATATGTACATTTGCTTTTAAACAATGGTGCGACATGCACATGTGATAATTTGGGATATACATATTTAAAGGGCCGGCAGCGCATCCTTGCGACCTCAGCTGTTACAAATGTCCATGGGCGGCGGTGACACTTTCCATTAGGTGAACCGCATGCTCGTTTGCCTCCCTATGTTATAAAAAAAAATACATATGCTACAAAACACTTCGCCGTTGTTTTGTGTTGTGTGCTTCGTGTGACAATCAAGAGCACTGGCAGATTGTTATATAGTTTACTGAAATAAAGGCATAATAAGGTTTGTTATTTTACATGAGGTCATATATTTTCTTTTTTTAGGAAGTGGAGGCATCATGCGATAAGTTAGAAGAGGCAATCGATGAGTATGCTGCCAAAATGAGCGCCTACATGGAAAGCACAACAAATTCCGTAAGGTTCCAACTTCGTCTTATGATATAAGTACATTTTTTATTTTTTTTTATTTTTTTTTTATCCTTTATAGGCAGACATTTGACCGCCATCTCACATCAATTTGATAGATTCTTTTATCTATCTCTCTTCAATATTTTGCAGTCCACTTCTGGACACAGGTTTCCACTATTTGCGACACGTATCCCGGTCCTCCGCCTTCCTCATCCAACCTCTACTAGCGACCTTTCGCAAGTCGTTGGTCCATCGGGCCGGAGGGCGTCCTACGCTACGCTTGCCGAAACGCGGTCTCCACTCCAGAACTCGTCTGCTCCAACGGCCCGAGGTTCTGCGACATACGTGACCAGCCCACTTTAGTTCTACTAATTCGTTTATACTCTGTAGTCTTACAATCCCTGTCAAACCCATGCTCAACACCTAATTTCACTGTTTGACCTTAACAGTACCAAACAAAAAGTTATCGAGTTAACATAGATACATACAAATCAATTTATGTTTTAGCGCTACTAAATACGCACATATTATACATAGAAACATTCAGACCAATACAAGCAGACATGCCATGCACATAAATAACTATGCGAAAAAAAATATTAAATTTTGTTGATTTCAGAGTACTTCACGTTCAAAGAAATCCAAGAGTACCAGAGATAAGAAATCATCAGGCAAATGGTCACAAAAAAGAGCTAAACAGAGTAAGTATGATATTTTAATACAAATCAAATATTGCATAAAAAACAGTTCGGTTTTACCAAAAATAAAAATACTACTGATGCAGAAATTGCCCTATATATGACGCTTGAGAGAGTAAGCAAGATGCGATTGGGATTTTTTGTGATCTGACAAAAGCGTTTGACTGCGTCGATCATGAGACCTTACTTATCAAGTTAAGACATTACGGTGTATCAGTACAGTACACGGGCCTTCCCGCAAAGATGTGATGTAGGGATTGGGTGGTAACCCACAACGCGGGCCCAATGAGGATTGGTGTTAACGACTTCCATCCTAGGATTGTAGCCTTGACATGCCTCCGAAACACGGAATCATCTTACTTTTCGTACTATCAGGTGATTTAGCCCGCAATGTCCTTACTTAACTAGGAGAAATCGCACAGTGACGTTTTTTTGCGGGGTTCAAACCCACGACTTCCGGGTCACGCAGCCGAACGTTGTGCCTAGTGCCCACTGATCAGTGTTGTTAATTCAACGCGATTAAATTAGGAAAATTGAGAGTATCATACTAGTTGGCCTACGCCTAAATTAGCACCATGGACGTATAAAAAATACGGACGGGCTGTCTTTAACACAAAATGTGTCCCCAAAATGACGGCTTCTGTCTACGATGTAATTTTCGACAAATAATTTATGTATACTGTTTTAATAGAACATAATATGTAATCGAATTGTTCAATTAACTTTGACACCTAATTTCTCGATTTTCTGGTTTCTGCACCATTTCACAACACAAGCAGTGTTTTTTTTTAGATTTATTTACTAACATAATTTAATCTATAGCTCTGTTGACAGATGCACGGCAAATGTCTTATATTTTGTGGGATTTCCATACAAAAACTGGCCGAATTGTGACAAACTTTTTTTGTTAGCGAAATTCCGCCGTATTTTTTTACGTCCATGACTAGAACTTATGCTACTGGTCTCAATAGTTTAGGCTGAATAGATGATCGTGACTTTTGGGTGGTTAACTTTGTAGTACCATAAAGTATAAATATTATTGATAAAGAGACCCGATGTTAGATAATGATTACATATAAAATGTAAGGTGTTTATGTTTTACAGAATCAGTGGAGGAATCGCGCCTGTCTATGTACTCGTTGGATACGTTGCGGATAAACCTTCATCCCAAGTCGTCAAGTTCCAAGGACAATCAATCTGGGTTAGTAGGGTACAACTAAAAAAAATATTACTGAGTCGTCTAGGTCGTAAGTACGTAGTCGTAGGTAAACAACACACGATTTTTTTAAGCTACTTTCTGTTGACTAGTGTTGAGTTTTCTTGGTGGCTTTTTTGCTCAACATGCCAAACGACTGAAGCGCTCTTTTTCAATTGTCAAAATTAATGTTTGTGCTTTAGTATTTTAAATAATTTGATTGTATTTTGTATATTTTTAACGTGCTTTTTGTGGGCCGAAATTGTTTTTCAATTATAAATAATTTGATTAAATGGATTTTGACTTTGACACTTCATTCCAGAGGTTCTTCGAAAGTGCACGGTGGAGTGAGCTGTAGCGGGAGTCAGCAGGAACCGGCTCAACAGAAGACGCCGAAAAAATCGCCCGGGTACCTCTACCTTACGTTGTTTTCTTAAAGTCTACTTCTTAACATTTATAAACCATTTGTTAATATCTTTCTCACAATTTTTTCATCTCATCTGATTATTTAATCCTTTTTTATTCGTTTTTAAGGTCTTTTTTATTTATTTTGTTTAAGGTAAATGAATACTATATCATTGAACTTACTAACTCTTATACATTTTCCAGATATACGAACTCTTTCAAATGTTTGTCTTTGTTGCACAGTATCGCAGATTAAATAAATATATAGTATGTACAAAAAAAGTTTAAAAGTACGTTTGTTCGTTTCTGTAGTTTCTTAATTTGAGGTTAGAAGGCGTGTGTTATAAATATCCACCCAATCTCGTTTTCCAAGTTTCACCAACTAGACACTCGCGTGTCCAGTGTGTTGTGTCGAGTTGGTGAATAATCCGAAAGTTGCCATCTCAAGCTGTCGCGTACTGTATTGCTAACAGAGGTGGGCAATAAGTTGGGTTTTTTGATAAATGGACTTAGACCTTTTTAAAATTCATTTATACATGTGACAATAAGTTGAGTTTATGGGCGAATTGACTTAGACCTTTACAAAAACTAGTTATACATGACTAACATTAAAAAATACAAAGGTCTTAAGTCAATTTGCCCAAAAACCCGACTTATTGCATTCTTCGTTAAGAGGGCAGTATAAGCGGTCATGTCTGATGGTTTGTCACCTGCTTACACCTTATTTTTGAAAAAAAAAAAAAAAGGTTTATTTACATTCATTTATTTAATTTTGCTGTTAGTGATTGAGACCGCCTATTAAGTATACGCATATACATGTATCAGGCGGTCCCGCTCTTCATATAACATTGTTTTATATTGTACATTGTATTAAAAACATTTTTAATTAAAAATAACACAATATTCGTTTAAACAGATATATCTAACATTTCTTTTTTGTACATTTTTATTTATTTATTTATTTTGTAAGAAAACCAACAGCGTATTAAAAATAACTTCACAATACTTATTTACATCAAATATGGCCAGTAACAGGTTTTCCTATGTATGTAGACATTAGTAGGTTCTGTGTAAGTTAATGAGTAACAAAATCAATTAAAATTTAAACAATGAAGCAATAGTTGATTGATCACTAATAAGAATTTATTTTTGAAGCTGAAACCGTTGTTTAAATCCATAAATGGACTTTTTACTTATATGACATACAGGTTGTAAATATCAAATACAAAATCTAATAAACAGCCAATCGCGTATACAGAAGCAATATAAGACACATAAATACATGATATAAGTACGCAAAACCTCAAATACGATATATACACATATAAAGACACTAAAACACATACATATACATATATATATATATATATATATAATATAATATATATATATATATATATATATATATTATATATATATATATATATATATATATATATATTATATATATATAATAATATATATATATAACATATATACCTACATACATATACATGAATATATTTATATCGAACAAACATATACACATACATTCAATACAACATACATAATAATACAATCTATAAATGATCATGCAATAGTTTATTGATCGTCCTCTTAAGACTATCCTTCGTGTTACCAAATATATCAATATCTTTGAAATTTGTTTTATACGTTGAGACAATTCGAGAGATGACAGAATTTCCCAGGTAATTACTATGATGCTGCATGACTTCCAGAAAAAAGGTGTTACGGGTACGGTATTTAGGAGTACAAAATGTGATTTTAGACACCAATTCAGAGCAATCTATTCTGCTGTTCACAATATCATATAAGAAACACATATCCATTAATAAGCGTCTATGTTCTAGGGACAAAATACTGTAGTGCGTGCAACTTTTATTATAAGATAAATAACCCTTTCGGCAGCGGTAATTAAGGTAGTTAAATAATTTTTTCTGGATCATTTCCAATCTATGTTTATAAATAGTATATTGTGGCGACCATATGGTACAGGCGTACTCCAAAATGCTTCTAACATAAGCAAAATAGACTATCTTAATAGTATTTATATCATTAAATGGCTTGCAAATACGAAGGATAAAGCCGAGATTCTTGTAAGCTTTATTGGCTATGTGTTCAATATGATCCGAAAGAGTAAATTTTTGGTCAAAATACACACCTAGGTCCTTGACGGAGTGGGTTCTACTAATTTGTTCGCCGTTAAAGTTGTAATCGTATACAATAGGTTTCATTTTACGTGTGAAAGTTATACATTCACACTTACTGGTATTAATTGTAATGTTGTTTTTATTGTAGTATTCCGATAAACTATTGAGATCTTTTTGCATTAAGATACAATCTTCTGTTGTATTTATTTTACAATATATTTTTTTGTCATCTGCGTACATTAGGTATTTAGAATGAACTAGGCAAGATCCAATATCAAATAAGTACACATTGTAAAAAAGTGGGCCGAGGTGGGAGCCCTGCGGAACGCCTGTGGGCACCCGAATAAATTCGGAGCGATATCCACCCATTACAACTGCCTGAGAGCGATTAGCGAGATAAGACTCTGTCCATCGGAGTAGGTCACCATGGATTCCTAGGGTTTGTAACTTTTTAAGCAAGATCACGTGATCGACGCGATCAAACGCTTTTTCAAAGTCTGTATATATTACGTCAATCTGCCCCCCTCCTTCCATGTTTTCCAGAACGAAATTTGTGAAACAAGCCAAATTAGTCGTGGTGGACCTTCCCTTTAGAAAACCATGTTGTTGTTCTGGAATTGATTGACACAAGGTAGGGTAAATTCTGCCGTATACAATCAGCTCGAAGATTTTTGATGGTATGTTGAGTATTGATATACCCCTGTAATTTTTTATTTGCAGTCTGGAGCCTTTCTTATAAATGGGTACAACATGGGCTACCTTCCATCTCTCAGGGAAGACGCCCTCACGGAGCGACCGATTAAATATAATTGAAAGTGGGATGGCGAGAGATTTTGCACAACAATGCCAAAAAAGAGAGGGTAAACTGTCACTGCTGGCCCCTTTATTTCTGTCTAGTTTATTTAACATATTTTCAACTTCCATTACGGTTGTCTGCAAACTTGATATCACATTTATATTAAACTGATTCCCTTGAACTTGAGAGTAGTCATTGTGATTACTTGGTTTGCCAAAAACACTCTGAAAGTAAGAGCTAAATGCGTTGCATATATCTATCCCTTCCGTGTACTCTACACCATCCACATTTTATTTGAATACAATTATTTATTTTAGAAAAATATGATCTGTAAAACCCATAAATCAATTTATTTATTAACATACAATCTGTTTTATAAATAAAATATAGCATAACATTTAGTAATAAGGCCGCCAATTGTACTTTTTTTCCTGTGCAGAATCTTGTTAAGTGTTTAATTTGTTTTGTGCAATAAAGAATTATCTATCTATCGAAATTTATAAAAGGAATTATTTTCATATAGATAATGTTAATATACATTTATTCCACAAGACAAAGTAGCAAACGTTTGTTGTAGACGTGGTCGTCCATTGATGCGGGCGCCTGCGGGCCGGCCGCTGCCGGGGGACGCCGACGTGCGGACCATGGTGGAAGCGGTACAAACGGTATACATTTGGGAAAATTACTTTCATTATAATTATGTGCACTAACATTCAAACTGCCTCCAACTGCCTTAGATAAACAATCATTATCATCAGCTCATTAAACGCCCCCACCGAGGGGCACGAGCCTAACCGTATAGGGTGATTAGGCCTTAGTCGTCCACGCGGGCCCAGTGCGGGTTGGACGACTTCACACACAACCTTCGAATCTCTTCGCAGGCGTGCATGAAGGTTTCCTCACGATGTTTTCCTTCACCGTAAGAGCGTCGGATGACGTACATATTTTTCGAAAATACATTGGTACGTGTCGGGATTTGAACCTCAGCCCTCCCGGTAGGAAGGGGACAGTCCGCACCACTGAGCCACCGACGCTCTAGATAAACAATAAACTGCAAATAAGCAGTGCAAACCCTGTGCGTCCACACAACCCGGTAAATTACCAACATATTAAATGATTCCCGCTTATTTATCCGTTCTCCCCTACAGATTTAAAACCATAAGCGATCTGCTGTCATTAACAGCACTTAATTAAACAAAAATGTAAATTATTGTTTTTGCGATTACTATCACTCACTTTGCATACCCTATTCATAATCTCTGTGCCCGTCACTGGCTATGCTATGTCATCCTACGAAAAAAGACAGCTGCGTTGCTTAGAAAGGCCAGAGAAAGTAACAACAGCATTCTTTAAACAATTGCGGAGGATTACTATTCCCCTATTTTAAATAAAATGGTCTATTCTATAAATAGACCACTTTATATACATACATAGTACTAACAATAGTAAATAAGTAATTTCAAATAAAACACTAACTCCGCAATGGATTGCTGGTCCGAAATAACTATTATTACTAGCGACCCGCCTCTGCTTCGCACGGGTGCATTGGTGATATTCGTAATAGGCACGCTCCCGCCTCCCCGGTCGGCCGGTACCGCCGCAAACACTACGTGCCGCAATTTTCAAATGTGGGATATCTTCGAAAATATTCATTTAAATCATATGCTGTAACGGGCCATATATATCCATATTAAATGAACAATTTATTTAAGATATTTAATTGGAAATAAATAAATATATAAACAAAAAAAATATATAGTGGGATATCCATAAGAGATGGACATATAACATCGCGGAGTTTTCTATAGACCTTTTCAATGTGTACAATACTTAGTGCATTGTTTTGATAAACCTTGTAGGGTTCAGCCTGCGTTTGCAATCTAAACGAAAAAAATGAAATTATTTACATCACATTAGAAACAGTAAAAATAACAGTATGTCTCTATTATTAAGTGGATGTTATAATGCATATAAACCTTCCTCTTGAATCAGTCCATGTTTGAAAAAACCACAATTAAATCCGTTGCTCAGATTTAAAGTTTTAATCCCACATAGGGATATAAGGACATGGGGACAAAAAAAGCGTTGTTTTATACTATGTAATGATAATGTGGGAAAGCTGATGATGATGTTATGTTAACATATCAGCATGTAACAGTGTGCGTCGAGTCATATAAGTCGGGAGCCTTCGCCAAGGACATCCCCGCGTCGTGTGGCCGTCACCCCGCGTCGGAAAGACGCTGTTTCCACGCCGAAACCCAATCTACGGTCTATAAGTCCTAAAAAGGTAGTAAGATTTGTTTTTGGGTAACTTAGGGAGTTGTTTATATGGTCTTTAATAAATATGAATAAAAGAATATCCACTGACATTCACACAGCGCCATCTAGCCCCAAGTTAAGCGTGAAACCTGTTTTATGGGTACTAAACAACGGATAAATATACGTATATATTTTTTTTTGTAAATACATATATATATTATACATAGAAAACACCGAAACCACGTTTTGTTCGTTTTCCGTTACGTCGACGCCACTCGAGAACCTCTCCGCCCCATTAGCCATCGGTTCTACGCTCCATGTGTTTACAAGATAAAAGTTTTTTATGCAAGCGTCTTAGTCTTTAAACCACTAGGAACACTAGAAAATCGAATCCTTCTGTTCCATATATGCATCAGGAGTGCATAAGGGTTGAATTATGAACATGATACGTGTAATTTCTACGTTTGTTTAGTGCATACATTGTTTGATAACATTATTTGTCCACGAAGATTAGACGCAGCAGTCCAAAACCAGTGAAAATCCTGAAAGCAGCGCTGAACACTATGAAGGATACAGACCCGTTGGCCACGGCGGAGAGTTCACAGGTATCCGAAAATGTGACTTGTTGGCAATTTTATAGTGCGTATCTGATAAAATAAAACTGCGTCTGGGGGTTCTTATAGATAGATACCACAGATTTCCCAATACAGGAGATGGGGCAAGCCGCGTTAAAAAGTGCGACAAATGTATGCTCAACGAGCATACACTGGCTATAGTTTACGCTCCGTGAGACGAATGAAGACGCACGAATTTTAGAAGAAATTACCGTTTTTTTTCCAAAATGCCATTCTGTGCAATTGTAACATGCCATCATCGCAGTGAATCAGTAAAATTTACCAAGAAATATAATATCTTTTCACAGGTAAGAATTGAAAAGTAATTGCGACACTGGGACTGCCTATAAACTTGGCGGCTTGTCCAGTCTAATTGTTATTCGGATGTCTGTGATAGATACTATCCGGGATTTGCACTTTTAATAAACGCAACATAATGAATATTTTGTTGAAATAGTCAAATGGTATTTGTTGTTCTTTTTTTTGGTATTGTTTTTATTTTCAATCTCGTGGGATTCTTCTACACTCGCGTGCAAGTAAATCGACTCAAGCCTCAAGTGCGCATAAAAAGTGATATAACTAAAAAATGACTTATTTTACCTCTATATAATGTTTTACATAATTAAAGCCTAGTAATTAGGCTTTCAAATGGTAGCATAATATCAGTAATTTAAATAAACACTTGTACTTAGAATGCAACTGAACGCAACCTCCCGTAAACTGCTCTGCGCTCTATTCACAACTTGCGCGACACAACCCCCTATAAAACCCCCTGTAATCGTTTTTTTCTTATCAGTCGCTCATTAGACGTTGACCTGAACACATCTCTGCAAATTAAAGCCGTCATTTGAAGAAAATTATGGATACAACACCTGAAGAAGCCGCTCAAGTCGTTGCCCTGTTGCAAGAAGGGTTGAACCAGCGAGAAGTCGCTCGTCGTTTGAATATGAGTCAGTCCGCTGTCTCGAGAGTATACAGAAGGTTTCAAGAGACTGGTGCCTTCACTCGGAGGCCTAATACCAGCCGACGCCGGTGCACCTCGGAGCGTGACGACCGGTTTTTGGTCTCGACCTCTCTCCGAAATCGACACCTTACCGGCGTAGATGTGCAGCAGGAGCTACGTCAAGTTCGCGGGGTGACTGTCAGTCAGTGGACAGTTAGAAGAAGGTTGAAAGAAGCTAACCTTACTCCGAAAAGACCCGCTACAGGCCCGAAGTTGACCACAGCTCATCGTCAAGCACGCCTTCACTTTGCTCGAGAACATTTGGATTGGAGCATAGAGCAATGGCAGTCAGTCCTGTTCACAGATGAGACGAGGATGTGTCTCCATGGCAGCGACAGGAGAGGTCGGGTATACCGTCGTCCCGGTGAACGGTTTTCACAGTGCTGCTTTGTGGAAACCGTTGCATATGGTGGCGGATCTTGCATGATGTGGGCTGGAATTTCCTTAGAAGGCAAAACGGACCTTGTTTTCGTTCCTGGGGGAGGCCGGGGAGGAGGTCTGACCAGTGATCGTTACATTGAAAATGTTCTACTGGATCAAGTTGTCCCTTATCAAGGCTTTATTGGGGAAAATTTCATCTTGATGCATGACAATGCCCGATGTCACACTGCTCGGGCCACACGTGATTTCCTGAACGAAGTTGGAATTCACACTATGCATTGGCCAGCGCTCAGCCCCGATTTAAATCCCATTGAGCACATATGGGACGAGCTCAAAAGGAAAGTTAGAGCGAGGAATCCAGCTCCGACAAACATCAATGAGCTCAAGACTGCGTTGGTAGAAGAGTGGGGTCGAATACCACAATCATCCATTAAAAAGTTGATAAGGTCGATGAAGAATCGCATGAGAGCAGTGATCAGAGCTAGAGGAGGGAATACCAAATATTGACACGAATAATTTTTTTATCTTACGCACATTTTGTTTCATTTAAACACAATAACCCGTAACTGTGAAATTGTATGAATATTCAACATTTTTTACATTAACATTAGCATTAACCTTTTTTACTAAACTACTGAATCGATTTTCATGCAACTTACACCATTTTAAAGCTCAATTACTAGGCTTTAATTATGTAAAACATTATATAGAGGTATAATAAGGCATTTTTTAGTTATATCACTTGTTATGCGTACTTGAGGCTTGAGTCGATTTACTTGCACGCGAGTATAGTATTGTTGAGGACCGAAGCTTTAACAAAGGAAACAGTTTATTAAACTTTAACCCATGTAATATTATATCGTACTCACACACACACACAACACACACATGCACAAATATTGTTCTTACTAGGTTATTAACTTTAATTGGCATTGTTTGTTAATCTAGATTTTATTTCTTTAAGGAACGTATCACCTCAAATTCTGGAGGTGGGCGTTAGTGACTGTAACACAGTTCTTGTAACTAATACGGGCATTATCGAACACTTTATTGTTTATGTTAATTTAATGAGTTCCAATAAAGAATTATTATTATTATCGTGAAAACTTATTAATTGTGTTAATGTATTATTAATTTGCTGTTTGTTTTCCCTAATAAATAATTAAATCAATTTTTCCTTAATGATAACATGAAACTGTTTGTAGGGTTTCTACACTAACCGGAATTTGCACCTTCAAATTATTAATTTTTCCCACGAGTCGTGAACTATTGCAAATGACGGCGTTCATTCATTGATATTTTTTTTTGCATTATGTGGTCCACATAGATCATAAAAAGACATAAACCCTGCAGCGACACATCAATACTTTCCGTTTTTATAAACCTTAAAAGCTTATACTTATCCATCTATAACAAAGGTTGATGATTTTTTCAATGAATGAACCCACCAATCCGCTTTGTGCTTGAGTGGTAGGTTTCGGCCCAATGTCCCCATAGCTATGCTGTCCGGGAAGTCCTGAGTCTAAGGTACTTTGCATACATACATATTATACATAGAAAACATCCAGACCTATACAGACAGACTTTTTCATGCACACAAATGTTTGTACTGCCCGGGGATCGAACCCGGAACCATTAGTATATGTGCCGACATCTCAACCACTTGTACCACATGGGTCGTCATGTTTATATCATCAGCTCACTAAACGTCCCCACCGAGGGGCTCGAGCCTACCCAATAGGGTGATTGCCTTAGTCGTCCACGCGGGCCCAGTGCGGATTGGACGACTTCACGCACAACCTTTGAATCATTTCGCAGGCGTGCATGAAGGTTTCCTCACGATGTTTTCCTTCACCATAAGAGCGTCGAATAATGCATGTTTATATAAAGCTGAACAATTTCAACTACTGTCCTTTAATAAGACCCTTTAATGTCACAGGTGCACATGAACCCAGTATCTCAAGTGCAGAGCGCTAAGAAAGAGAAATCGCCGCTTCGTTCCAACCCGAAGCAGTCTCCGCGACCTTCGCCAAGAACTACGGACGAAATGGACAAGGCTGAACGGGATGGTGTTAAGGTAATTGGATACTTTGCTATAATTTGGACGTGTTTCACGTTTTCATAATTGGGTATTTGACACCACTAATCGTTGACGCACTTTTTATGAACTGTCAAAAAGGAACGTCTCCATATATTTTGTATGAGATTATTGATATGTGACGTCATTGCTCACTATCATCAATTGACCTTATATTTATTGGTTTCAGTGTATTTAAAATACACTTTTGCAAATAATCAAAAGTGATCAATGAAACGACGTATAAAATTGGGTGCGCTTTTATAAAAATAAGGTTTGGTATTTTATTGCGAATGGTGGAGAATACCGAATTCGCGATATCTATTGATATATATATATATATATATATATAATAAATAAATAGCCATCTTAGATAAACAATAAACTAACTATAGTGCGTTTCATTGGACAGTACCTATGCCGTTATGTTGGCGCCTTGTCTGTAAATGTCATTGGTACTGTTACGAATTGACGTAATTAAAATGACATTAAATATGGCGGCTAATATGTGACGTTAGTCCACCATAGAGTATGACATGCGAATTGTCAAATAGCAAAGAGTCTAGTATGTTCTAGATAATTCGCGAACTATGTAGAATGACGTCGACGCTTCGAGCTCAGCGGCCGGACAGGTATATAAGGCGGGCCGACGGGTGCGCCGGGAGTCTTGTGTTCTACTCAAGAGCGAACGAAGAGCGAAATACCTGCGACTACAAGGAAGAAGCGAGTGATACAGCGATATCTAAGGGATCGTCGAGTGTGATATAACAGTGTGAAGAGTTAAAGAGTGATTATTAAGTGTGTGTGCGGAAAGTGTTGTATAACACAACAGTGTGCAGTGTTAATTACGGATTTTAGTGCGTGCGTTAATTGATTAGTTAGTACGAGTGTAAGTGTAATTAGTGTTGTGTGTGATTAATATTGGTTAATTAATAAAGTGTGTTACCGTGTTATTCTTCGTGTTTGGCAATAATTTATCCGGAACCCCCAGCTCGCAACAGTACGATAAGACGCTCCCCTGCGGGACCTATATTTTGTTTATTTAGTTTTATTTTCGACTGAGAGCCCAAAACTTTGAAAAGCGAAAATAATACTGAATAAACAAACCCCACGATCGTCTTATCGTACCGTACCAATGGCGAGGTGCCAACATAACGGCATGGGTACTATTCAATGAAACGCACTATATATGCACAATGTCACTAAAAAAGTGTCTGAGGCAAAAGTCTGTCCATCGCGTCATTTGGGCAGAACTTTCGTGTGTGCTCGTGCTTTTGATTTTGAACACTGTCTATGATTTACTTGCCCGGTGAAGCTGTAAAGGCCATCTGCGGCCAACAGCAGTAGTCAGTTCGAAAAAAAAAACTGTCTATGATGCTTTAAGGTCAAAATTTAAATAATTCATTTAACGTTCTAAATATAAAAATAACTACGTGTGTCGTGCGGCTCGAAATTTTTTATTGATTTACGTGTCTTCGTGGTAAGATAAGGGTCCGTTTATCGAAGTATCTTTATCGTAGGATGATGTTTATGAATATTTGTGTAATATTCTCAATAAAATACCAAATAAAAAACGGATATAACGACAATAATTTATTAAAAACTGGTACAGTAAAAGCATACAAAAAATAATTCTAGCGTTTAATTTCATCTGAATACATATAAATAAATAGTTATCGAAGCTTACAAAGCTCGCGTCCGCGTTAGCGGTGGCGCCAATTATAATATTTACAACATTTTTAATGTCTTTATGCTTTAAAAAAATGAAATTATAAATATAATCTCTTAGAATACTTGTCATAGTATTTGCCTTAATTTAAACTGTCTACAAGTCTCACAAAAAGTTTGACTTCAAATAAATAGTGCTTAAAAATCTTCCGTCATGTGCATGAGGTTTCAAACATTTGCATGTAACTCATGTCATGAGCATGTAACTCATAGCATACGCATGTATCTCATAGCATACGCATGTAACTCACAACATGCGCATAGAACTCACAACATGAGCATAGAACTCACATGTGCATGTACTATTGACAATTTTTGTACGTTCCTTTTGTATTTGTTAAGTGATAACTAGTTAAGTGCACTTTTTATAATAAAATCTTAGGTTTCAACGGGTGGACGATTTGTCAGTTACAAATAAATAGGTGTTGGTGTATAATGTGTGCGTTTAAGCGCATTTGCCACAGAGCGGCTTGTTGTCCATCACGGAGAAGGTCGAGTCTGTGACGGGGTTGCGGCATTTCTGTAAAATAAAAAAATATTACCCAATCAGTTTCAGAATTAATTTTCTAATAGAATAAACACAGTTTTATAGCCTTATATTGTAGTAGTTTGCCCTGAGCAGCACCATATAAGGCCTTGTGCGTTTTTACTTGTATTTGATTTCTCAAACCGTAACAGTTTCCGTGTTTGATTGTTTGAATTAAAAAGCTTTTAATCTACGAGTATTCATCGCCGATATACCAGACACAATAGAAAATGTATTGTACAGACGAGTTCTGGAGTGGAGACCGCGTTTTGGCAAGCGTAGCGTAGGACCGAGGACTTGCAAAAAGGCGCTGATGGAAGCAGGATAAGGAAAGCGGACTGGGATAGGTGGCACAAAATGGGGGAAACCTATATCCAGCAGTGGACTGCATCTGGTTGAAGAGAGAGAAGGTTCAAATTATTTTTACTAGGTGGTAGACTCGATACTGAGTCGTCTAGGTAGGTACAAACGCAGTGCCAGATATCGTGCCGTGAAACAGGAGTGACTTTTGTGTTTTGGGATGAGGGCACTGTAGCTAGTAAAATTACCGGGTATATGAGACCTAACGTCTATTAGCTCAGGTGTCGGACACAATGCGGCATTGTCGGAGAATAATAACTGTCTGGCGTATCACTAAGAATCAGGTGAGCGTCTTGACTGTCCTGTACATTTTATAAATGAAATCCCCATCAAAAACCTTTAATGTAAAATGTTACCAAGACGACCACATAAGACCACATACATGTTTGTACTGCCCGGGGATCGAACCCGGAACTCTTGGTGTAGCAGCCCCAGATAAACATACTGTTTATACGTTGTTTAGTACCCATAATACTGGCTTCACGCTTAACTTGGTGCTAGATGGCGCTGTGTGAATGTCAGTGGATATTTATTAAATCAGTGCGTGGGGAGAGGGTTGCTAATGGTAGACTGACGTTGCACGTGAAGCAGTCGCGGTGCCACTTGGCGTCGAGCGCGATGACGGCCTTGTCGAGGATGGGGCGCGCGCACCCGCCGCACCGCGCCGCGAACCGCTCCGCGTAACACCCCGCGCAGTACGGGCGCCCCGCCTGCAATGGTACCACCATACAACAATAAATAATCAACAATTGCTCCTCTTGCCAGATGCTGTAGACAATAAAAAAAAGTCAAAAAGTCAAAAACATTTCAAATTAGGCTTACAAAAAGCACTTATGAACGTCAAAAAATATACAAAAATATAATAAATAAAACGATTAAAATACTAAACTAAAAATAAAACTTTGAAAAAAAAGCGCTTCAGTGGTTTGGCCTGTTGAATATAATGATTGACACCTGAAGGACATTGATATATTTCACGACTCCTTGCCTAGCTTCAGACGGAAGTTGTTAGATTTATTTTCTGTCAGTGTTTAAGTTCAAAGTTACATGGGCCATTTTGTCACCCTCGAGTAAACTACTAAATGCTTTGCTCGAGGTTGTTGAGTGATCCCAGTATTGTTAGTGTTTCTGATTAGTTTTGTTATTTTCATTTTTAGTTTTTTATCTCATGTGTTGTTATTCTAATGTTTATCAATGTTGTGTACGCCTATAAAGGGTATATGTACCAGACCATAACCTTTAACTAAATGTTGTCCAATGTTGTGTATATATACTATTGGTGTACCTTTTTAAATAAATAAACAATTAAATGATTATGGATAAAGATTCATTTACAGCCCTAGTAAAAATGAACTAAAACGGAAGCTCCTCGAGGACTCTGTCAACTACTGGCAAGAGTCACCAGAGGCAGCTCACTCAAAAGCGCTAATCAAAGCCTATTCGAAGAAGCGAACCTCCGAACTGCTACAGCTCAGTAAACCCAAGGTCAGGGTCCTTGTAAGGGCACTGACTGGACACTGCAAGCTGAAAAGTCACCTTCACAAAATGAAGCTAAGTGACTCGGAAACTTGCAGATCTG
>PQWD01004538.1:0-11603 GCA_019425675.1 Leucinodes orbonalis
TCCCTAATTCTATCACCTTGCGATGTTTTTTTGGACTTCGTCAACAATCGCACTATGTACTTAATCATTCGCTTCTCTCTTCAACCTATCTCAGTCCACTGCTGGACATAGCCCCCGCTGTTTTGCGCCAGATATCCCGGTCCTCCGCTTTTCTCATCCAGCCTCCACCACCGACCTTTTGCAAGTCGTCGGTCCATCGGGCCGGAGGGCGTCCTACGCTACGCTTGCCGAGACGCGGTCTCCACTCTAGAACTCGTCTGCTCCAACGGCCATCGGTTCTGCGACATACGTGACCAGCCCACTGCCACTTCAACTTGCTGATCCGGCGGGCTATGTCGGTAACTTTAGTTCTCTTACAGATTAAATCATTTCTGATCTTATCCCTTATATATTACCTATACCTACACAGAAAGTACAAAGTAGCACGGGAATTGAACCCGGAACTTTGGTAAGTTACAGAGTACCGATCAGCAGTTATTATTGAGTATTGATACGAATACTTAATTTGCCAGCGGTCGGCACGTGTTCAATATCTCCTATACCATAAAATTGTAACTCCAATTTGCCTAAACGCCCGTCTGCGTGTGCGCATGTAATTGGTGCATTCGTCGCGCTCTTGGATTTTGTTACGTGTCTTTATTACTTCATATAACGGATGACTCGAAGCCAATTCTCTAATCACAACAAAGTATATCTAGATTATCTGCATAGATTTCTGTAACGTAGAATTAATTTTTCAGACGCAGAATAATCATGTGTTTAATAAGTATATACTAAATATATAGTATTGGTATCAAAATACGTTATATAGTAATACACAATAGATCATCTCAATACACGTTTGAAAAAAAATATAATTCTTGCCTTTAACTAGAGTCTAATTCTATGATATGTGTATCTACACGACATGATTTTTAGGCTATATTTTATGTCAATAAAATTAAGAGGTGGGACTTTTTACAGTCTTTAGGTCTAACATACCTATTAAAAATGCATACTGAAAGGACAGACTGGACTGGTCCAATGAATAATTTTCTTGATAGTGTTCCTAAATGCCACCAGACTTGATCCGAGAATATCGATATTTATGCTAAGGTGCCAGATCATTGAACAAAATTATGGATTGTAACGCTTGTGTTATATTTGTCAATATGAATAGAAAAAGTGCTTTGTTTATGACTTCCATATTTAAAATGTTCTTTGGTAACTGATAAAGCTATGTCTAATATGCTGCCGCATAGTTGGAGAGGGTCCAATTTAGTTTGAAACTTGTCTTAAGTTTCACCTGTAAGAGCTTCGTTTAAAGAAAAAAAAATATCATTGGAATTACTCAATTTTATTAATTTAAAGTCTCTACCTTTAACAACTGATGGTAATATGTAACATATTTTAAAATGATAATAAAGTATGAATAAATACTTACTTATTTCATTTTGTTCATATGTGTTTCAATTTCAAACACATTAGAAGCATACTAAAACTAGAAAACAATATCGAATAGATATATAGGACTGTATTCTTTTAAGTATAATTTTACTGTTATTTAGTACATTAGGGCTCGCACAAAATGTGATGTTAGAACAATGCACTTTTCATTACAAAAGTACTAATAAAAAGTTATATTGCACAATGCATCATCCAAGTTTCTATGGCATGGAACCTTATGGAACGTGTCCAAGATAAAGCTTTAATACGAAAGCAACAAATTAACTTGCGGACAAATTAAGGGCGGACACGCAGGTTCAGTGCGATTACTAAAATCTATGTTTTTCATAAAGCATTTTACTCTTTACAAAAAAAATTACTATAATAAGAAATAGTTTAGTTGAAAAGAAATCTGAATGTTTAAGTTTACTCTTGCTAAAACACAGCAGAGTTGCACTATTTTATGAGATGATATTGAGTATTGTGTTGTATTAATTAATACCTAGGCGGTATTTTAAAGGAACCAATGCATTTCAAGACGGTATTTCAAAGGAACAAAATAGACTGAATCCTGCACGGAGTAACATTAAAACATGTTATGTGGTGCCAAACGAAACTGGTATATGGTAAAAAAAACTACTAAGAAACCTCCCGGGGTCACGGGTCGAGTATAACGATAGCCATTGTCCGGTTTATTCGACACAACTAACCGTCTTTGGGAATTACCAACAGTTGCTTATGAGTTGTGACTTTAGCGCAGTAGCTGTTATTTGCAGTTGTTCGCACGGACGTTCAAAGTTATGTAAAAAATAATACTTTTTTCTACATTGAATTTCGAATAGAGATTTCGAAAAAGTTATTAAATTAATCATCATGATGATGATGAAGATGCAAATTGTAAAAAAAACTTTTACGATGAAGGCTACGGTATTACACCGATTTTGTATTTAAAACTATATTCTTTACTTAATATTTAAAAATATACTTTAATTTCAAAATATACTTAATATTTTTGTCATTATAAAAGTTGTTAAAGTTTAATAGCATTATTAAAGTTTTATAACTTTAAGTTTTTAACCCATTGAACGCCGGGAATTAAGACACAATAGAAAATCTTTTGTGGTGTCATAGGCGGTATAAGGGTTAATCTTTAACAATGTTGAATAAAGTGTGTGTAAATTTTCGTCTAATCATGTACCTAGATATCTAGTATTTTTTATTTATATAAATTGATCGAGACGGTCAGTTCGCTCACTTAATGGTAAGTGACACGCCTTACATGAACTAAGACGTCCCTAGAAATGCTGCATGAAGCTGCGAAAGTTATTAGAGGTCAAAACCTCGACAGCAATACTCTATAGATGCGTTAGCATTAAACTTAATCTTGTAGCTACATTATTTTAGACGACGACTCCCATTGCTTAGCATTCACCCGAATCCAAGATACGAGAAACTTTTTTATTCTTAGTTTTAAGCAAAACGATTTAAATCTGCCTTTACAATTACTTACTCGAGATTACCACGATGTCTTGTTAAGCAAGTCCGGCGGAACATTTTAATCCGCCGTAAAATAACTATTGATTGCCATATTGTATTCGCAATTGTCTATTTATAATTAAGATGTAACAAATCGCCAGGCTATACAACCTTTTAGTATAACAATGGCAGCTGATTTTATTGTTTGGTAGCTGTTCCCTCGTTATAAGATTATTTTCTCCTGTATTAAAACATAACCTAAAAGCACGCAAAACACGCGCGCGACGCACGGCCGCAAAACAACATTGCTTTATTTTTTTAAACTAAGTAAAAATTATTTCTAAAAAAAGTTCAGTTTTTCCTTATTACATCTGAAACTTGCCAAAAGTCCCGTCGAAATTCATCTAGCCGTTTCAGAGATTAACCGGAACAAGACAGACATAAAATTTAAATATGTATTGTTATTTTAGCATATGTACCGTATGTTTATTCATATGTATGAAGGAGGAAATTGTTATTTCAATACAACAAACAGACACTCCAATTTTATTTATATATAGAAGATTTAAAACTAGCTATGTTGTGTGCACGACAATAATTTAGGTACAAATTTTCTTTGTTGTTAGAAATCTTATAAAAATCTTGTCGTGATCCTCATGAATTATCTCTTATTACTTCCCTAATTTCAAGTGGTTATATATCCATAAGTTACAATTATGTGCATACATAGGAGACAGGTTTCACTCGAGGAAGAAATTAAAGAGTAACCCACGAGTTTCTTGCCGGGATCTTCTCGTTGGATGGCAGCATTCCGAACCGGTGGTAGAGTCATTAGATTTAATAAAAAAATTATACACTGTTTTGACGATTCAAAAGTATCTGTAAAGATTTATTTGAATAAAGCATTTTTCAATTTCAATTTCAATTAATATTCACAGATCTGTGTGAATAATTATATAATACATCAATAGATCGCGTCATGGTTATTCGCATAGATCTTTGCACACTATGTGCCAAAGCTTCGCTCTGCAATTACAGCTTATTACATCAATATAGGTTGTTGGTTGATGTATTGAAAAATATATTTAGGAGATATGATAATCCTAAATAGTCAGAATCAGAATTTGGACCAGAGTCTTCCAAAAGACCGACAAGGTCGTCTTATTTTGTCACCAAGGCAATAAAAGTATATTTATTATGTTACATAAAAATCCAATTCCCTTGTAACGGTAAATATAGTACTTATAAAAATTTTAATGAACTTGTTACAAATATAAAAAGAAACAATTCTATTTTATTGCATTTGTTACGATTTTATAAAATTTAGCCTCGTCATCTCAAAAAAACACTTATTTTGGGTATAATAAAATGCGCCTCGTAAGCCATAAAATCTCTCCGTCAACTATCGGAATGATATTAAAATTTGTTGCCTTTTTTGGCAATTTCATATCCCCGAAGGAATTAAGTTTTTTTACTTTAAAATCATCAGAGTAATTAGGGCACCCAATTTGTAATTAAACTTTTCACGAGTATAAAAAGAGTCACTGATTCGATAAGAGTGCTAACTCAGTCAATCCGATTTAACTAGATTGCTTTAATTTAATGTATTTTAATCATACTGCTCTGATTTGGTATTTAAAATACCAGCAATTTTGAAGTCAAGTCGGTACATTCATTTTATATTTTTAACGAAGATCATGTATTCCGAAAAGTACAATTAGTTTAGCATATAGATTTGATCCAAATAAGTTTATTGTTTTGTTAAAAAGTATGGATGAATGCGTCAAGAGGACATATAATGTTAAAGTCGATATGTAGGTACTAATTAATTGCCACCACCATAAATAACCATAATAATGAACGTCGGTGGCTCACTGGTGTGGACTGTAGCCTTCCTACCGGGAGGACTGAGGTTCAGTACACGACACGTACCAATGTGTTTTCGAATTTTCAAAAATATATGTACGTTATCCGACGCTCTTACGGTGAAGGAAAACATCGTGAGCAAACCTTCATGCACGCCTGCGAAGAGATTCGAAGGTTGTGTGTGAAGTCGTCCAATACGCACTGGGCCCGCGTGGATGACTAAGGCCTAACCCTATACGGGTAGGCTCGTGCCCTCGGTGGGGACGTTTAATGAGCTGATGATGATGTTGATAAATAATCAATACAACAATTCGTTTCATGTTTAGTGGATGTTAACAATTACCTTCCTAAGATAGTAGCCGGGATCATCGACTTAACTTGTTAATTAAATCAAATATCAATTTTATCATGGTATTATTCTGTTATCAGTATGTACTCGTAGGTCCAAAATAAAGAAGGTAACTTTTTATAACCGTAATTTATATATTTGGGCCGCTTTAACTCGTCCGCGTTTACAACTTCATGGCACTTCAATCAGTTATACTCTAAAATTTACGGGGACAAGCGTATTTATCCTGTTACGGTGTAAAATCGCTACTGAGAACATCAAATTGGGTTTTATTGGACTGTGATTTAAACTGATTGGGAACCTATCAATTGACATATCAAATTACTTTATGTTATTTAAGTAAGTTACCTTGTGTAGTCAAATGGGTTTCTTAATCTCGTTTGTTTTTTTGTCAAAGGCTTACTTTACTCATCATGTCAGCCATGACTGCTTTATGTCTGACTGCTGGAGGAGGGTTATCACTGTAGATAATAGAACTATAGGACCGCTAATGCACTGAAACAATAGTAGTCTCTTCATCCTTCTTATTTAATGTAAAGATTTACCTGATCATAAGAGATACAAGCACCAGCCATGCAGGCTCGTAACTCGAACAACAAATGCGTTGCGTACCTTTTCGAAAGGCCAAAGAAAAAGACAATACCTATTGGTGGGCGAGGGGGGTTTTTAAGGCTCTGCTAAACCGAAATGTGTTAATTCAATCCAACAAACCCAGAACCCCATCAGAAGTTTATATATATATATATATATATGGTCATTTATATAAATAAGCTATCGATGTTTACATCAGACCAGTGTTGCCACCTTAGTTTTAGGAAAGGGGCTTTATGAGCTGTTAAAAAGAGCTAGATAGAGCTTCAAAAGATTTTCTATACTAAACATGCTGAAATAATCCTGTCTTGAAGCCGTTTTTAGAGCGTCTAAAAAAATATCGTCATGACCGATGAAATAGCAAAAAGTAGTTATTACTTACTATGGCGAAAACTTCATACTTTGGTTAAGTATTTCAAGACAGTGAAAGAGAGCTAGATTGCCCTTTTCGGGTTAAATCATTAAATAAGGAGTTCTCTATTCTATTCAACCTATCGCAGTCCACTGCTGGACATAGGTCTCCCCCATTTTGCGCCAGATAGCCCGGTCCTCCGCTTTTCTCATCCAGCCTCCACCAGCGACCTTTCGCAAGTTCACCAAGGAGTTCGCCTATACTAAAAAGTGCTAGGTCTAGCCCCAAAAGGGCTTAGGTGGCAACACTGCATCAGACACCTAAATAATATATTGTACTAGTATAATAATGACACGTCCATCCGTGACAAAATAGTTAATCTTTGTAAGTCAAATTTAGTTTGATATTACAACAATAAGTATTGCGGTGTTAAACCGACATATTAACTGTGTGTCAGCCTATAGTCACGTGTGCATGTGAAGTCTCCATGGGAACAAACGATCAGGTACCAGACCAGATGCACTGGCGAGCAACGGCATTCGTATAGCTTATTTTTTGTAAGTTTTAGAGTGAATGTGGTTGTATCATTGTACATATATACATATTATACATATTATTTTGGTAAATTGCATCTTCATTTACAATTAGGAAGGCAAAAATATTACCTTTTGTATAATTAGGTAGGTAAACATATTGATTCTGAGTTATGATTTTCCACAGATTGAGCTTGAGGAACCCAAATGAAGTTGCATAGAAAATAAGCAATGTAAATAAATATTGCAATTTGTATCCTCAGTGCGAATATTATTATAGCACCTGGCAACATTAGACACTGCTGTTCTTAATCTTCATTGCAAAAGTAATAATCTAAAGCCTTTTTTATCAAACGATCCTAATAACCAACCAAATAAAATACCAACCAATACGAAAGAAAACATTATTTTAAATTTCGTCCTGGGATCAAGATGATCGTTTAATTTACTCGATTTCTTTTATAACCCATACTATTGTACGCGTTAAATACAGTTTCTCTACCATAATAAATACTCTCGAGTATGCAAATAGTTATTACACAAATATGCCGCAGTGATTCGAGAAATCTACACAAAACACCGTAACCTTTTGCTCGCATTTGTACAATAATAACAATAGCAATTACAACAACCTTACATCTGTGCAAATAAGGCTTATATTTGCACGTACTACTCGGCAGTCAATGAGAGAATCGATCGCAGCCTATACGTCACGATGAAGACTTTCACACGGTGTATATTGTGGAAAATAATAACACCATACAAAGTGTTGAGACACTGTAAGATTGGTTTCTAATTAAAACGACAAAGACGATCAGCGCGTTAACTGATGTGCCGTTAAGCGATGGGTAACGCGCAAAAAAAATTGTGGGAAATTAAATCGTTAGGATAAAAAAAGCTGTCATAGCTGTGACTAATGATTGGCGCTTCTAGCTGTTACTAGAAGAGGTATAAAGAGAATAATTAACAAGAGGTTAATTAATTAGTTAAGACACTGGTAGATGGACAGAAGTGAGATTAACAATGTAAAAGAAATCTGTCAAGTACTGCAAACTAACTTTTTGGCCTCAGAACAAGGTTTGTCGATATCACACCAATATTCTAGAGAAGTGATGGGAGTGCGTAGTATGTTTGTACTTCTTCACGTTTTAACGGCGGCAACCATAACACCAAATAAGCTTGACGACTTATTTGGTGTTATGGTTGAGACGTCAGATACTACACCACGGGTTTAGGGATCGATCCCCGGGCAGTACAAACATTTGTATGTATGAACATGTATGTTGGTATTGGTTTGGGTGTTGCTATGTATAATTTGTAAGTGTTTACGAAAAAATATGAATATTGTTGTTGTTTAGTACACATAATACAGGTTTCACGCTTGACTTTTACGCCTAACTAGATGGCGCTATGTGAATGTTAGTGGATATTCATTTATTTATATCGAATATATCAGAATAACACAAAGGCTGCATTTTAATACTAAAGTCGAACGGGAACGGGAACTTTGCGCGCAAAACTACGGTGCGAGAATTAAATTGAAAAAACTGCGATAGGCCATATTGGTCAATCTTTGCTCTTTCATTCGTCTATAGAAGACCACTGAGGACTCACGAGCAGACATGAAATAGATGTTCCGTTGTCTTCTCGTAATGTAAACCGGTGATGGAGCCAAAAAATACAATACGAGTAATTGAAGATTTGAAAGTCTCTGTAAAAGACTTATTTCTATAAAGACATTTTAAGTTTGAGTTTGATAAAAATGTACTTGTCTTTTTTGAGCGTCGGTGGCTCAGTGGTGTGGACTGTTGCCTTCCTACCGGGAGGGCTGAGGTTCAAATCCCGGCACGTACCAATGTATTTTCGAAAAATATATGTACGTTATCCGACGCTCTTACGGTGAAGGAAAACACCGTAAGGAATCGTCATGTACGCCTGCGAAGAGATTCGAAGGTTGTGTGTAAAGTCGTCCAATCCGCACTGGGCCCGCGTGGACGACTAAGGCCTAGTCACTCTATACGGGTAGGCTCGTGCCCCTCGGTGGGGACGTTTAATGAGCTGATGATCTTCTCTGATGGTCTCTGATGGTCTTTTATGTGTAATGTTTAAAATGTATGAATTTTTTTAACCGTTACTCTACTATATTATTTGTCGTCTCAGCGGCAGAATTAGTCCTACGCTACTTGATTAGGGTATGATTGCTAGTCCGCTAAAGACTGCCGGCATACTACATTATAGTATGACGTTGCATGTCCTTCATAACATTTATTTGATTGGCTCTTGCATTATTTCTATGTAAGTTGCCAGTCACATATCATTATAAATCTAACTGGTGATCCATATATAAAATAGTGCTAGATTTACTTTAAAAATTATCTTCTATATTATGAATAACTAGTTTTATATATAAATTGAAATTTTTTGTTTTAATATTTGTAACAATCAAGCTGCTCACTGAAAATTACGAACTGTATCATAGAGTGTGACCGTAAAGTAAGATCAAAGTTTTGTTAATAGGTAGCTTGTTACAGTATGGCCAGTGGACATTATTATATTAAAATACACTTTGTATATAATAATATGGTGATAAAATCGTAACAAACGGACAAAGTTAAGTTTCTTTAAATCATAAAATAAAATGTATGAGTCTAATTATTCTTACAGTCTAACTTACATCACGTATCTTAAAATAATTATAATAGGTTTGTATAAATACTGCATTACGGATAAATTTATATACATACAATGTAAATATATACTATCGGAAACTACAGGATTGAACTAAAAAAACATAATCCTTTTCTTTGTTATGCGTGAGAAAATGGTGACACTTGTTCTTTAATCCAAAAGTTTTTACGTTTTAATTTTCTTGTTCCAAACAATAATACTTTATATGTTGGCTTATATCCCAAAGTACAATGATCAATCATTAATATATTTGAATGATGCAAATCATGTAGTGAGCTCGCCGTCCGTCATGTCAATCTTTATTCATCGAAAGTTAATATTTAATTGCCAGTAATCCCTAATTAACGAGCAATCGCCGCGTGTTAAGCGCACAAATTAGAAGCCGAGTGATAAATAATGATCATTGCTATGGGAGAATATGTAGGGCTGCCGACGGAGCAAATAAGTTCTGAGTGATACTTGGCAAGCATAGTATAATACCCCTGACCCAATAGAGCGACGACTTGCGAAAGTTCTTTGGTAGAGGATGGAAGAGTGGGTTATAAGCTTCCTCATTTTCTCACCAACTAACTTTATTTATATTACTACTTTATTTACTTTGGCTTCTTTGATACTACATTATATACTAACGCTTTCGATTTTAATGGCTATCCAATGCTTATTTGCTTACGATGCACCCCGCCGAATAC
Organism: Leucinodes orbonalis; assembly: GCA_019425675.1. Classification (NCBI taxonomy): domain Eukaryota; kingdom Metazoa; phylum Arthropoda; class Insecta; order Lepidoptera; family Crambidae; genus Leucinodes; species Leucinodes orbonalis. Next base: position 9,970 of record PQWD01004538.1, read on the forward strand.
AAACGCCTAAATGATAAAGTCAACCGAACAATCATTTTCCCACTAAATAGTTGTTTGAGGAAATAAAGAAAAAATCTACTACTTTTAGTGATAATCGTTTTGAAACTATAAGAAACGCTTATGGCCTTCTATTTTTATTTTATTGTCACTTCAATCAAAAATATTAAAGTTATACATCATATTGGGAAACATACAGATAACAAACTTAAAAAAAACATAACCTTAATTTTTTTAACGAAGTAATAAGTTAAATACGTGTCAAAGGTATCGACAAACCGTTTGACAACCCTAGCATGGCTTTTCGGCCGAATCTTTTTTGTAGTAATGATTGATTTTATCTGACTTACGACTTTTGTCCTTTTTAACATCAATAATAATATTCATTATTTATTGATTTGAATATAACATGAAAGAGATTTATGTGATTCCAATATACTGATCACTCATTCATTCGCGGCCCTTTAGCCCGAAACACATTGATCCGTATGGGAAAAAACGTGAAATTAAATTAAATACACCAAACATGTGATCTAAATTGCCTACCTACCTTTTATACACATATATTGAATTTCATTTAACAAATTGTATGATAGTTATTGAAGTTTTAACAACTTTCCTTTTTTTGCCAAGTCCCTGAAAGTGAACGAACTTTTTAATATACAAGTACTAATATTATTTAGGTATTAAACAAACATTGAAGACGTAAAACGCGGCCGCTTTAGATTGTCGAATCTTCGACGAAATTCGAAATGGCTGACTGAATGCTCCATTTTGGACAGCATTTTGCCGATAAACATCAAATTTGGAACCTTTATCGATTATTTACGAAAGAATTAATGCGTAAGGTTCGAATGCCAGTTTGCATAATTATTTTAAACCGAAATTAGTCGACAATAATGCTCGCACAAAAATGGATAATGGTGATTCTTCAACCAACTTTGTTTTGAAAGTACGAGTAAGATAATAGTGAATTATCTCGATATAAACTTACGGGCAATTTATATTCTGCTGAATTATTCAAAATTTGTGGAAACTTATCCATGGAGAAGTAACTGATATCGCAAATTGCCTACTAAAACTACAGTCCGAACGGTGGTATATTCATTTGACATTGTAAGTTAAGAGATCTAAACTGAATATAGACTTTTTGATTTGTATTAAATTTTTCCGAGAAATCATATTATAATCGGTTTTGCTAAATTAACAAAATCACTACTGCTATGGACGGGTGAATAAACAAAATCTGAAAAACTTTTCTAAGTGTTTTCGTAGATCTTGTGTCACTGATGTTACAGTGAAACTCTGGTACTTTTTATTATGTTGATGTTAACTTTTGACTTTTTGGTTTCATCTTTTAATTTGGATACCCTAAGTGACCCTATCTTTATGACTGACTGTACATCGAACAAGCGCGATTCTTGAAAAATTAACAAAATACTCGCGACCATTAAAAAAAAATAATATTTACTTCATTTTAATGAATTTGAAGATAACAGCGCACACACGCTATAATTGAGCTTTATTTGATAAGCCACTCGAGTCTATGACTACGGTTAAAGGAAAACATATCATGCACAGGCCGTTGAGCTAATGGTGCGTGACAATCCGTGTATAGCAAACAGAAACAGGCATTG
>PQWD01004538.1:11990-36357 GCA_019425675.1 Leucinodes orbonalis
ATACAACCGAGTCCGATGCTTGTCGTAATTAGACTGATTTATTGAATATGAAATGCACGCCGAGTACAAAGTGCCGATGCAGCGACTTACAAATATTGTTGTAATTAGGTTAATGCTTAATGTACGGTAAACCGTACAATACTTTTATTCAGTTTAAACCTCAGCGAATTATATAGGGTACTGTATTGTATGCATCTGTAGATCATTTAGTAAACGACTACACACAATGGCCAATCTTGAGAAACTGAACAATTAAAGGCCTTTCAAAATAAATTCCTTTATTCTCATACCATTATTGGCCATAGATTGTTAATACAGAAATTACCTATAAAACTATGTTAGTAACAGAAGTTACCAAATAATAAACCATTTTAATACTTTATGATTATAGATTATATATCACTTACAGAGAAAAATACAAAATAATTATAATGAAAAGTCAGCGTAAGTAAGCGAGTGCGCTCATCAAATCAAAAATACCCACCACCTTCAATACTAATTACGTTATACATATATCTTGTGCGGTAAGGTAATCGCTAAACTGACGCGACTAAGGGTGCGGACACATGATGAAATGAAAACAATGAAGTGACTAACAGGGATGATCCCTTAAAACATGTTCTTTTAGTAATTGTTTAAATATTTGAAAAGTTTTAGTATTTTTAATATTTTTAGGCAGCCCATTGTAAAATTGTGCGCCCTGATACAATATATTATTTTTACCATAATTTGTCCTAAGTTTTACTAAAGAAATATTGCTTGCTTGCCGAGTGTTATGTTTATGATATTGTGACTTTTGTGTGAAAGTTATTTCAGTATGAATACTTTGATCTAATATTTTTCGAACCAAGAGACATGTATTATATTTAAATAGTTGTGCGATATTCATAAGTTTTGTTTCACTGTATATATTTTTTGTAGACGTCAGGTAATCATTTTGGAACAATGTTTTAATAATTCTATTTTGTAGAGTTTGGAGTTGAATACTTTGCATGTATAAATAGAAAATAAATATTCACTCACATTACCAAGTCCAAAACTAAGCATTTAGCATATAATACTAAACAACGGATAAACATACTTATGTACTTATTGTATATATGTTTATGTATAAATATTATACCTAAATTACACCCAGATCAATACAAACAGAAATGTCTTGCACACAAATGTTTGTACTGCTCGGGATAGGACTCGGTAACCTTGGTGTATTAGCCGACGTCTCAACCATTACACCAAATGGATCGAATAACATGAAAAAGTAGTGAAACGGGCAAAAAAGGGGGAGTCCAGTCTCTCTGATATCATTTTCAGAATACTGCCAGGCCTTTCCCAAATGCGGCGGAGAATGGAATAGGTCTTCTTCCGCATTACCTTGTAGAAGTTATCTGTTCTTGCATTGGCAAACATTCCAAATGCACTCCAAAAGCGAGGAAGTTCTTGCAGTGCCATGAAGACATTATTGGATGAATTTTTAATCATTGGTACTGTTGTTATTGATAAATAATGATCGAACAGTGGCTAGCCAATTTCATGTGTTCACATGCGATGGTAGACTTTACACGGTACGGTATACTTTGTAATAACTACCTATGCGCTTTTACTAGTCCGTTCCAAATAATGTCTTTAGATACCTAAATACATACTTTACGTTCAATATCTTACTAGGGAATGTTTTAGAAACATTTTCTATAAATTGTTGATGACTGCTGTGGTGTAGGTATGCCTAAGTCTATAAGTTCGTAAGTGCAACATAGAGTCACCCATGAATGGATTAGGTCGTAAATATTCGAATTTTTATACTCTGTATCCAATTTATGTTCATTGAATTTTTTGCCTTTATAAATGAATGGAAGAAAAACATTATTTGTTGTCACACAAGGCCCTTTGTCAATAAAAAATTACAGAGTAAATGAATAAGTTTCTCTTGATGATGGAGTGGAGCCCATATTTCTACGTTCCAATAATTTTTCACTACACCTTAGACTAAATTTGTTTTTGAAAAATGCTTTCGAAGATTTTGTTCGTTTGTCTCAATATTATGCTCCCGTTCTTAATTTGGGGTACGGAACCCTAGAAATGTTAATTAAATAACAGTAACGTGCCGTGTAAACCGACCTAGTTCTGATTGTATCGTCACGAGTGGGTGGTCAATGTGCCTCTATATAGAGTCATTAGTAGCCCATACTAATAACCAGTACTAATAACAAGCGCCAATGTGTTAGTACTTAATTGCTTTCGCTGTAAATCTTGTACTAAGAGAGTTCTGTTCATGCATTATAATGTTATGCCTAGTATTCAATGAATTCAGACTTTCGTTGTTATACAAGTGATACACTGATCTGGTGTATTCAAACTTTCGCAGCCCACTGCTGGGCAAAGATCTCCTACTTTTGCGCCAAATATTGAAGTCGTCTGCTTTACTCATACAGGCTCCATAAGCGACCTTTCCCAAGATGTGTGTCCATTAGGCCAAAGGGCGTCCTACACTACACTTATCGAGACGAGGTTCCACTTTATTACCTTGCTTTAAAATAATTTATAATAACAGAATACAGTTTTTGAGTCCTGTGGCCAACGGCAGTAGTCTGGAAAAAAATATGTAAGTATCAATTTTGTGCGGTTACTAATAATACATACATTTCAAATAAAAGTTGTCATGAACCAGCAATATGTGATTGCGTGCCTCAGGCGCCGGCGTCAGCTAACCGGTTAATTACCACCGTTTATTTGACGAGTTCCTCTTCTAAGGTTTAATGACTGAGGGCTGAAGTCAGGTCAGGTTCCGTTGCCATGGGCGCGTCTAACTGAACCAAGATTGAAGATTTCCTCTTCGTCAATAAGTGTTAGTAAAGTTCTCCGTTTACAAATCAACCTGATTTGTAAACGGGACATCTTCTTGCCATTTCGTTGTTACGGAAGATATCATATGCACAACATGGCTATGTGGAGATTGGGCCGTAACCAGTGTTGTCAGATGTCCCGATTTGTACTTGATCAAAACTCTAAACGTCCTAATTGTTCAAAAAATTAAAATGGTTTTTTTTAAAAAAATACATTCAGCTATGTAACTTTTACTAAGTAATTACATCACTGTCAAAAGCCAAAATGGCACACATCAGCCAGGGTTGCGATCTGCAACCTAAAATCCCGTTTTTTTTTTGACCTCGTGTACCGATTTCAAACAAATTGCACCTGGCAACACTAGCCGTAACCCACACGTGGCAATCGCAAATTAGTGGATGTTAACGAATACAATACTAAGATAGTAGACAGATGGCTTAGCGCACTCACGCTCAAGACCGGAATCATCTTTCTTTCAGACAATCAGGTATCTTGACGATGCTATGAGTACCTATGCAAGTAGGTATCTTAAAAATTAACTGCGATTTTTCTTTATAATCTTTTAATTTCCTAGATTTATTGAATTCATTGGGGAATATTTATTCTTAATTACTCTTAATTGGTTTGCTAATTGACTAACAAGCCGATTAGGCTACAGCTAATTAGCGTTCAGTAATGAAACCAGTCGCATTTTTAGAAACACGTCAATTAACAGCAGAATTAAGAAATTGTTACAAAAATATCGGACCCTATGTAACCTTTACTTAGTCTGAAGAACTACAACACAAATAAAATCTTGTGGCTTTTCGAATGTAAGACCTAACCACAAAGATTGTGCTGTCGAAAATATATTTGACTAAAAAAGGATTTTTATAAATTTCGTCACAGAAGAATGAGTATAAGACAGTTCAACAAATATGAAAATGTAGGCACTTTAAAATATAAAACATCTGCTGGCAAACAGTCACAGATATAGCCTGCCGGATTACGAAGTAGCTCTGGGCAAAATGACGGCAACACTATTAACCGATGGGAAGGAAGGATTATCAAGATTCGGAGATTCACAAAATATTTATTTTGACTATGTTTTAAGCAATGAGCATGTCGTCAGCGTGCGGAAGCTTTATTATTATTATTAGGTTTCAAATATCACCCACTCAAAATAATATTTTCAAATAAAAATTTGGAATAGGTGAAGTATAGCTACGTTATTTACTTTTATTGATCCATACTGTTTGTTGTATTCTAGTTTGATTTTGCATTCTAATCCAGTACAAAATCGGTTCAACTATGATATGTCTGCGAATACAACAGCCAGTTTTAATTGCAGGAGCTGCTTTTAAGCAACTACAGTTTCAAATATAAATCTGCCATTCTTGTACATACTAAGAAAAAATATTGCTCCACATAGGTACTATAAATAAACTAGTATAGTATAAGACTGATATTAGTCGATAGATCTACATAGTATAGGTACATACTCGTAGTATACGCTGAATGATGGACCATGACCGATTATTATACATGCGTATGCATTTCTCTAATGGATATTGAGAATTTGACTAATGTTAATGGCAGGAAGGTAGCAATGCAAATGCACCGTTGATCCATGCGTATATAGGTTTACAGATTTGTACGATAAGTTAAAAAGTAATATTTTTTCGAGCTTCATTAGCCTCCACTACCAAAATCTGCATTGGTTATAAGTTTAAAACAAATACTTTATCATTATTAAACTCAGAACTTAAATAATATTTTAGAAACGATCATCCCGAAACACTGAGAAAGAATACCACTCATTTTGATCAATACATACGAACTAGGTTACTAGCAATTTATCTATAGATTTCAAACCTATAAAATATTATACAGTGTTTAGCTAGATTGGAGCCCAAATCATTTGAACACAGCATGGTAAAATTATTTTAAAAGCATGCTCTTTCGCAAAAGTGTATTAAGAACTTTTGCGAAAGCGAGTTACCTAGCGCCTAAATGAAAATTGATTACCACCGTAAACACCCAACACCTCATGTATTATTCTAAAGCCGACAAATCCTAATAACGGGTAATAAGGAGACGTATAGGTATTGTTCTACGTTTTTGAGTAAAAAAGTAATAATAAATTGGTGAATCAAATGCCATCTTATAGTATAGGGCAATTAACATGTTTAGATTCCATCTGTTTATTTCAATTTCGACCCTAACCAGATGGACGGATGATCTGGTAAAGGTGGCGGGTGGCAGATGGATGTCAACTGCAAGGGATCGGTCCGCGTGGAATCATTAGGGGAGGCTTCGTTCAGCAGTGGACAATTAGGCTGTAATGATGATGATGATGATGATGATTTCAATTTCCCGGGAGAGTATGTGGAGCGCGGCAAGACACCCTGCAGTAATAGGACCGCCGGATGCGCCTGCGTATGAGATATCAAGATACAATATCTTTGTAATCATTTAAATGATACTTGTAAAGAGGACTATCGAATTCTTGTCGGCTCTTCTCGAACTGTACTTGACGTACTTTTTTCTGAACCGTAGATTTAAAATTGACTTATATATTATATACAGGTATATGACGTATGTGTAAAAACTTATTTGAATAAATGTATGTCTAAATTGAGTTATTGTAAACTTGGGCTAGGCATTTTCAATTATAGGAACAGTTACTTAATCATTAATACCTTCTCCTCGCCAAGGCAACTTGCCCTCAAAGATTGTTTTTAGGCCACAAATCACCATTACATACGAGATTTGCTTTCGAACCAATGACATGTTGTAAAACTTAAATGAACTTGTGTGGCCTTTGTTAAACGAAATTTTTAGTTTCCCGGCAACATAGTCCATTCGTGTAGTATTAAAGATTGGTAGTTTAGTAAGGAAATGAACTTTTGGCGAATCGAACTGTCAGTCTGTGTAACTCTGTTCGTGGATTGATGTCCTTTTACAGCGATGGAAGGGAAAAGCTTGCGCAAATTTTGACTTTTATTTATGATTTTGTCCGATTATGACAGATAATAATTTGTTTTTGCCCTTTACATATTAAAGTTTATCAGAATGCTACGTGGATTGAGTTATGAACATTGACTTTTAATTATGAGTTATGACCATTTTTTCCCAGTTTTCTAGAAATTGCATCACCTGATTGACTGAAAAAAAATTAAATCTATGACACGGAGGTATGTTTAGTATTGGCTGCCAGTAGGCAGTATTATCATATAAATTACGTCAGTTGTCGTTTAGATTTTTTTTCTCATTCTGTATCTTAGCTTTAAATAATTTATTTGTTTATTAATAATTTTTTACGAGTAGGTCTATCAACGCTTCTGAGATGGTTATTTCTAGGCTTCTTGTCTCAGTTCAATAGTTAGATTAGGTTAAATTCAATTTTATTTCAATAGGATCTTTATTAAATCCTAATTTATACAACAAATTCTACATCTCGAAAAAGTTTACAAACTGTACCCACTAGAGCATATATATCATATATAATCTTTAGAAAATATGACCGTCTATATTTCATACTTGCGCTAATGGTGATAGAAACTGATATTCTTGAATTGATTGACTGCACTGGGTGTCCGACCACCACTGCGTCAGTTTGTCTGTGTCAGTACACTGAGATATTGTCACTTCAATAATGTTGTAAATTGTTCCATTTGTATCGTATTAGAGATGTGCGATGGAGAATAACATAACGTTGATATGGTACGTTAATGCAACGTTTAAGAATAACGAAACCGATTTACTTAATTTCGTTGACGATTCTATTTGTGATTCCAATAAATAAATTAAATATTATAAGCCAAGCTAAGCCAACAATTATTACACTTCCAATTATGAAAACACTCTGTATAATGCTTTACGTAAGTATGCCTGCCCCAACATATTCTTCTGAAATAATTGCCAATCAAGCAAACCTATATGTCGTAAATGTCACCTATTGATATGATCTCAAAACGACAGTGCCAGTTGCTACTTGTGGCATAAGGATGTTAACTCACAGTATCCAGTTATTTCACTGTCTGAAGGGTACGCATTTAGTCCGGAACACAGCTACACGAAGAGCGTAACTAGCGTAAACTATGGCACGAGAAATAAGCGAGTTTGAGGTACCAGCAGACACTACAAACGGTCTCCTTACATTTGCTACATAAAACGTAATGATACTTAGTCGTAAAATTTTGCCCTCCTCCTTATTCCGTAAAGTAAAAAAAAACGATTTTACAAAACTTTTTGTAGCTGTTTAAATTAGGGAAATAGAAATGGGATAGCTTGTTATAGATATGAAAAAAAATTTTGTTACGGTCAGATTCAGATTAGCTACTAAAAATAACGGCTCACGTAACGAAGTGTCTGTTACGTTTCGTTGTCGAATAATGCGTCAACGACCCATCAGAAATGTGTAAACGTTATACAGTTAGACAAACAACACTACCAAAAGGCGACGGGCATGGAAACACTATTACATTGGACAAACATTCGACGCGTGTCACCTGTGACAAATTGTAACGAGCTGCGAAACAAATTTATGCCTGATCTTGTTGATTTTCTCTCAAAAGTAACAAGTATATGAAAAAACATGACAACTAGTTACGATATTGCCGAGTTAAGTTCACTCCCTAGCAATTTCACTTGTTATGTCAAATAAAAAACTGATTTTTAAGAATACTTTGGAAAAAATCTGTAATTCAAAATTGCTTTTTTCGAATAAATTTTACAGATACTTTAGAATCATCAGTTATTATTAAAATTGCTTTATGAATTCACCTAAAGCTCGTGACTAATAATCTGAATGAAGAAAAGCTTATTACTTAAAATGGAAATCGATATGCCAAGGATAGCCTGAATGACTCATCTACTATTAGTTTCGGGTTCGATACCCAATACATACATGTTTTTTTTTCTGTGTAGATTTGATTTTGGTGTTTTCTATGTATAATATGTAGGTTACTGCTTGTTAGCTTCATTTATTGCCGGCCAATTGCTTAAATTGGAATAGATTGCAAAATTTAAATAAATTGCGTCAATCAATGAATTGACTGATTAAAATCAGAACGATCATAAAGGTAAAACTGAATGTATAAGCTATCATAAAGATAGCTCCATTCCAATTAAGATTTTTCTCTCTCATGTCCCGGGCTAGGAAAACATGTGAACTACATAAGTGAAATCAAATCATCGAACAATGCTCATATGAATTTGTTTCCACCTTAGCCTTTCACTGATCTCTCGTTGTATTTTTATCTAGTCCCGTCTTGTTTCACTTGGACTTTCATTCATGTGTCATACAAATGTTATTTTAATAACAATTGGCCTATTAGATGCGCTTACAGTGAATTTTCTTGTTCAATCGCGGTTTTGCGGTGTGACAGCTTCCAAATTGATAATCTTTTAAGTAGCTTTTTGTTTGGAAGCAATGTATTCAAATTATTCTAACTTCAAAGGAATACAATGCAATATATTAGATTTGTATAGGATAGAGCCAAAATCATATTTTTATAAGTAGATTTAGACACAGACGATAATATATACTCTATATAGCTAAATTAACTCTTTAAAAACGATAAAAGGAAAAAAAAAATACAGGTAATAATGAAAAAAAAATAGATTATTAATAGATAACTTAGAGTTCCAATGTGGTTAACAGTATGTGTGTATGCTGAATTTTATTATTTAAATAATTTACTATGAGCCTTTGCTTAAATAGACCGTTTCTTCAATAGACCGTATCATTTCGTAGACACTACGGAAAATCTAAAAATGGGGAGACCTATGTCCAGCAGTGGACTGCGATAGGTTGAATAGGACGGAAAATCTATTGTTTGTGACGCTTTAGGCGTCTCTGGTGGTCAAATTGATAATGAATGTGTGTGAACCCAGCAGCGAACAACCTCGCTTATTGAAAAATGGTGGAACCTCCTAAAACGTAGCATTTGATTAACAGGTGCGTGGAGAGATGCGCTTACGTCGGAGGGTGCAGGGCGCGGGCGGCGCGGTTAGCATGGCCGCGCTTCTGCTGCTGTGGGGGACCGCCGCCGCCGCACGCTTGGGGGACCTCACCCGCCGAGAAACGGGGGACGTCTTCACACTTCATGGTAAGTCATAACCATCATCAGCTCATAAAACGTCCTCCCCAATGGCACGAGCCTATCCATAAAGGTTTTATAGACCTTAGACGTCCACGCGGGTTAGTGCGGATTGCCCGACTTCAAGCAGACTCTTGATCTCTTCGCAGGCTTGCGCAGGTTTCCTCACGATGTTTCCTTCGCCGTAAGAGTGTCGAAAACATACATTCAATTACCTAATTGTCTGAAAATAAGGATGATTCCGTGCTTTGGAGGTACGTAAGGCCCGGTACTATCTTAAGATGGTACCTATTCGTTAACACTCGCCAATCCCCTTTTTCCACGTGGTGGGGCAATAGCTCATAGCCAAACTGTATAGGAAGGCCTGTCCCTGCAGTCGGGCGTTAACTTCACACTAAAAAAGCCTAAAAAGAGATGGACAGTCTTAAAGAGTTCTCAATACCAGGTGTGCCTTGCGGACCGGCGCAGTGCGCTGACCACGGTGCTGGTATCGCCTCGGAAGCTGCGAGCCTTGGATGGGTGTACGTGCGCTTGCCCTCAACGCGCGCCACTGTTTAGGAAGACCGCGAGCTGTGTGGATGGACTTGCCTGGTCAGTATTGCTTTTTACTTTTGTTTATTTTTTGCTAGGGGTGAACGATCCTTTAACTTAACGATTAGGACAATGGTATATTTTGAAACCGAAGTTTCCTGATCCTAAATGTTCCCCGACTTTAGTATCGTAAAAATTTTCAAAAAAAGATTTGTTTTAAATGTGTTTATAATAACCGCCATTTGTAGCTACTTTAATATGTTAATTTTTGTACTGTACGCATTTATATAATATCTTAATGGCTCTAAGTTAATTCTTGTTGAAGAATTATACAATAAATCTATCTATCAATTTCTATTCTAGAATTAAATACAAAAATTAAGAATTACCTCGTAATAAGATAAACATTAATGTGGGTTCAAATAAATAAATAAATCTATGGATTTTCTCATGTTTTTCCAACAAATCATTCGAACGACTACGCATCACTATAAAATGTGGTAAAAATACAGACGAGAAAGTATAAACTTGGGTAACAGTAAGTATTAATTGCTGTTTGCGATATCATCGACAGATTAAACATTCACTATGTAGTGGACAGTGGCGAAGTGAAATTTCGCGTACTTTTACTATTTACAATTTCAAAATATTTTGACTACACTCTGTTGATTTCGTTATGATAATTCAAATTGTTGTAATTGTTTTTATTTTTGTCTTATGAATAAGTCAAGCAACCATTAAATTTGGTAATTACAATAATAAATCATTAGCTATTAGACAAAACGAAGCATTTAATTTTCTTCTGATTTATTATTTTAACCATGTGGATTACGCAAACGATTTTTATTAATAAGGCGTACCTATATTTTATTCAACATTTTTTTATTTTATTGCTATTAGAATGTCTAAATAAATGACAAATTATATGATACAGTAGTACTATTTTAATGACTACGAGTCTCACTGTTGGTCAATGCCGACCCTAACGACAGTTATCATTTAGTGGTTATAGACAGAAAAACGATGCACTGAACTAGTCTTATACCTGTTATAATATAACGTAATTTTTAAACATAATTTAATATGGTTATCATCAGAGCTTGGTTCGCTATTTGGCAGGAACCACCAATCATTGATTTGATCTCAAAAATTATATGCTGGGCGTACGTTCCGTTTTTATATTTACGATAAGGACAATGGGTTTATTAAGGTACTTAACATTATTATTGCAAATTAAATACTAAACTGCTCAATAAATTAGGCTTATAAAGAATTTGCTTTAATCGTACCCATTATTAAGGTATTCAATATCAATACTTTACTGAATTAGCATTATGTTAATTTCCTTTTAAGTTAAGTAATGCATTAAAGTTCAATCATTATCTGGATCATTTATGCTACAAAATGGTTATGTAATTTTAGAAAGCATATCAACACTTGTAATGAATTTATCTGAATTCATTCAATTAAGACTGATATGGCAATATCGCATTATTAGGGTTGTGAACTTTTCTACACGTTTTATTGCAAAGCTCTATCAAAAAGACTTATAGTCATAAAATCTTTAAATTTGTACTTACAACTTACGTTAGATATCCATCAAACATAAGTCACAATTACGGATATATAGATTTGGTATTCCGTTACTTTTCTTGCATTAGCTACACCCAATACTATATTTAGTTCTAAACTGATATTAGGTGCCATAATTTAAGTCTAGATAATCAGCAAGAAATTGAACATTACTAATGAACGCAGCATGCTTTGTGTTTGACCATGTTATTATTATTTATGACAGTAATACCTAAATCATTCCTAACCGTTGCAAATAAAATCAGACAACCCTACGTGTAAATTAGATGCGGTATTTAAGAGCAGTCCACTTTTTACTTTGTTAGCGCCTCAACATTGGAGTTAATTAATTTAACTAAATTTCAAATTTAGTACAGTTTACAAACCGTGAAAAAGCATAAATTGCTACTTCCTTATAATTCCTACCATTTAATTCTTAAAATTTTTATAATATTCTTAGAATAAGACACCGATAACTTTGTTCAAAATATGAGCCGATTTTATTTGAAATACTGCCACCTCGGTCATTGATCCCAAACTATATTTACACGTAAATCTGATTATACCGCAGCTTAACTATACAAAGTTTAGTTTTATTCTTAAACCTTTACAGATGTGACGGCTAAAGTTACGAACTTCAGCCGTTGAACCTCATCGAATTTGACAAATATTTACATTAAGCTCTTTCGGCAATTCGGCCAAGGCATATTTATGTTTATTGCAGCCGTGATCGCTGCCGTGCTTTGTAGTGTGCCGGGGTTTCAATGCAAGCGGTATTGACCCTTTGAGCAGGGTAGAGAATATTGGATTTACAAGAGTGTTATAATTCGGTCTTAATCTTTTAAATCAATAGTAGAATAGAATAGATCAATTTGTAACGGAGCTAACTACTCGTTACTTCTAGTTTCCCAAGGGGAGGAACACGAATAATATGAGATTAAATTATTCGTGTCAAAACTAAATTTGACTGCGATATTCAAGGTATTTTTTCTATGTGAAATCCGTTATTAGCTGTAAATCCGTTATTAGTTTTGTGTAATTCACTTTAAATTTTAAATTCGCTGTAAATTTTGGATAAACATGAAATAAAATAATATATTCTCTCTTAAAATACAAATTGCGGTGTAGCTTAAAAAGAGCTTTCATATATTATAATCAAAACTGTGTTAATATCTTTCACTATGTTAGATAAGACTTACAATGGGACGTAAATATTACGTAACTCTAAATTCACTCTTCCCTTTCCATACCAATGATGTATTAAACGCCCCGCTCTCATCACAGCCCCGGACATCGAGTATGGATGGACATATTTTTCCAAATCGGCGCCATAGCCGTGTGTGGCACACGGGCGCAGTATTATAACGGTAGCTGCAATAATGTCGTCAAAATCATTAACGACCGTACTTCCATAAATATGCGTTTAAAAATAATTAATAAAGAAACGGAGTTCGTTTTGCGTCCATAATAATTATACATTATGCGGCAATTGGGACTCGCACTTGGTTTTCCTGGTGGATTTTGTAAACACCGTCAAAACTTTCTGGGTTCTTGCTATTTTGATTTTACAACGATAATTTGACTACTGCAGTTTTCTTGATTTTTTGCTGTTATACTTTACCTATAAATAATATACGCCTAGAATTTTCATATACCTATAGGCATAAAAGAAGAGGTACCGAACTAATGGAATGCTTGATTTACCAGCACACAGCCTTCTGAACGTAATAAGCACTCGATCAAGCATGAATAAGTAACATACAAGGATTCATTAATATTTTTCAATCAGCCCAATTTCTAAATATACCGTTGACACTAAAGAAGCGCGTTTCAAAATAAACTCATTTGATTCAATCATTTCCTGATGTACAGGACCTACATTGATTTTAAAGACTTCCGTTTTTTTTCTAATTATTTCTAATTTACTTTCCAGAATGTTCGCTGGCCACTTTTGGCACTGGATCAGGAGTTCAGCGGATTCCATTCGTGTACCTGCCGTTGAAAGGCCAGATCATACATCCGTCTAAGGAGATCACATTTCAGAGTAAGAATCGCTTACCCTTTTACTATGTCTAGAACTGAACTGAGGTCTTCAGGGTATTGCATACTTTGTGGGGTGAATGTCATGCTCCTTTTAGGACATCAGCCAGACCAGCCATGATACCTATACCATAATTACCTAATCAAATAAGCTTCATAAATGGTCAGTATATTGTAAGCCCCTAGTATTGTTTACATTAGTTTGAAATAATTAGACAACTGTTTTTATAGGTACTATAAATGGACTAAAACCGATTTTATACGATTCAGCGACGAGTCTCTCAGTTTAAAGAGCAACAAGCCGAACTTCGAAGCTTATTTTTGCGAATCTACCTACTCATGCAAGTTTTGGACCATTTGGCTTACGAAATGCGAATATCTTTGTGATATTTTCATTACAGATGTCAAAACTCCGATATGTGCAGTGTCAGGCGCTCAGTTTCTCACCCGCAAAGGCTTCCTCGATCTGCGGAACACGCTCGACTCGGACGTACCTTCAATTTGTTCCGTGATGAAGGCAGGACGTTTCTTCAAGTAAGACCCATTTGTTTTATAGGTACTACCTAAATAAATATCTACTGACATTTATACGTCTAGCTCTATTTAAACAAGGCTTTGTACGTACTTTGCGCACTTACTAACTTCGATTTGATCATAATTGTATAATGCTTACGTACTTATCACCGACTGCCGAAGGAGGGTTATGTTTTTGAAGTGTATATATTTATTTAGATGTCTATGTTCACTGCTGCAGCTAAACGGATTGACGACTTTAATATACGTGATTTCATAGATTTGTCACTGAAAAAAGGCTTATTTTAATAGTTTGTATTTTTTTCCAATCTCATCGAGTTGGGTATCGTAGCCTTTCAACTCTACTTTTTAATATTGAAGGTTTTTTTATATCAACAGGCCAGCATTTGTCATTTGTTTTTATTACCTTTGACTTCAGTGGAGCGGCGAAGACGAGATGCGCACGCGCATGTCGGGTAAGTCATGGTGGTTCGACTGCTGTGCCGCGACGTGTCTGCGCCCACGACGGTACTCGACCTGCGCGGGGTGTTCACGCCTTGCGTCGCGTTTAGGGTGCAGGGAACACCGCGAGATACTCTTCAAGTAAATAGCTTTACATATAATCATCATCAGCTCATTAAAGTCCCCACCAAGGGCACGAGACTACCTGTGCGCGGTGTATGGGCCTTAGTCGTCCACGCGGGCCAGTGCGAATTGGCCGACTTCACGCCTTTGAATCTCTTCGCAGGCATGCGCAGGTTTTCTCACGATGTTTTCCTTCACCGTAAGGGCGTCGGATAAGGTACATAATTTCGAATTCGAAACATTGGTACGTGGCGGGATTTGAACCTGCGCCCTCACGGTAGGAAGGCAATAGTCCACCATTTAGCCACTGACGCTCATATTATATGCCAATATCATATTTTTTTTTAAATGATAGTTGCACTTGTGGTCTTTGTTCGATCCGTAAAACTAAAAGGACAGACTTTTATAAATAATAAATATTAGATAATGTCTGAGAATAGTCGGTGAGATAAATTGCAAACTTTAACCTATTAACCGCCGGATTGCAGACACAAGAAATCTATTGTATGTTGATATATACAAAATGAACTCACGTTATTCATTTTTAAATAACTTAAACATTTCTATCCAGACGTAACAGAGTCCAGTTCGCGTCGAACGCCCAAACATCAGAAGCATCTACAACGTCAGGCTCAGTGTGACGAGTATGTCGGATTGGCATAGCTCAGTACTCCTCGGACTCATTTACGTCGCATCAGTTTTCTTTATTTGCACATACGCAAACGGCGTAAAGCTGTCAGAAGAAAAGTACTAAAAGACTGAAAGGTTTAAAGAAAAAAGATGGTACAGCGATCACAGAACGCGATATAATAGAGTGAATCATGAACGAGTACAGACTCTGGTCAATATTGGTCAGGACGATGGGGTTGTTAAGAAGAATCCGCTTTTGAATATGTCCCGTCAGTTCCATGAAGCGAAGAGTTTTCCGAGCGATTCTGGCAGCAATATTTAGATTCAGAAGACTTCGCTGATAGCAGTGCGCGGAGCGATGATAACATGTACAATGTACGTATCACAGCTAACTAATTCGTTTGCATTATATTATTTATGTTCATTATTTCTAATACTAACTAGATTTTTACACAGAAATAAAAAATTGAAAGACTATTACAATCGTACCACTATTTTATATTTGTCTATGAAGAAGATAAACAAAAATAACTTCTAACTTAAATACATAGGTGCTGCTGTTTTTTTTTTCAATTTAGTTCTTATTACTGTAAATAAATCAGGACCTTAAATTTACAGAGTCGCACTACATCAGCTGTCGTTCATATGCACCACGGAGAAAGAATCATCACAATGACACGGAAATAAACCATCGCGATGAGTCAACCATTGAACGACTTCCTGACGAGCATGTGTCTATAGTGGAGACCACAGACGATCGAGAAATTGCCGGCCTGTGGGCACCACACGGCGCAAACTTTACTTCAATCCAGCATATTTTGAACCCCAGTTAATGGCTGTAAGTAAAAATGCTACGAACTTAAACTAACTTTCAATCCCATCATTCCAATGTAAAATATTCCTAAATTTTTCAGGAACCTCCTCCGGCTGCCTTAGAATTTCTAGTGAAAATCCGAGAAGTCATCTCAATAGCTAAACATAAGATGGCAGCGAAACGATTTCAACCTGTACTAAATCATATTCCAGAGGAAGAAACTTATCCGTCGAATGGTAACAGTATAGACTATACAAGGGCTAGGAAGCCAAAGAAGTGGTAGCGTGGTTAGTTTGAAAAGAGATAATAGTAGAAAAAAAGTGTTTCATGTATGGGATGTCAGGGTGTAAATCTAATGGTGAACAAAACATTATTAGACACGACATGACGGCGTGCTCAAATTGTCTCAACAGTAGAGGAGATAAACAAATAGCATACGTCAGTGGCTTGAAATATACGATAGGTAAACAACAACTCTTTACAACGATGGGCAATAATTCAAAATAATATTGCCAACCCGCTTATGTCACTTCCATCAGAGTGCAGAAATAAAATAAGAAAACAAATAGTTTCACCGTATCCAACTCTATGTACATGCGAGATAATAGGATCCCTAAAAATCTCAACATTATCGGTAAATGGAACCTCTAAGAAGTTATAACCTTCCGCTACCTGAATTTGATCCCGCTAATTGTCACATAATCATATAGAAAAACTGTCAGACGGTGTCTAAGTAGATGATATAAGGCCAATCGGATTAAGTGATTATCGATCTGGCAGTCTTCGAAGTAGTATGAACTACAGACATAAGTTTGTGTCTAACAAGAACGGATTGCCTGATATGGTTAACGAAGCTATTGCATTAGACCAATCTTCAAAATTATATAACCAAAGTAGCTCTGACGAAGAAAAAATATACTCGACAGGAAACAATTCGAAACAAATATACTCAAGAAAATAACTGAAAGTCCTCGGGTAATGAATATGAAACTGATAGTTTAGAAAGAAATACTAGCCAAAAGGAATTGTTACACCCGTTGATTTTCAAGATATTCCTTCATCTCAGGCTAGTCTAGTTTGAGTAATGCATTACTTTAGAAGAAGAACTAACTATGAGGAACGCTGTTTACAAGACTCATTCAAGTAGCAATAGCAACACTCCATCACACAAGAGAAATCACATAGATCAAAACCACTATGAAACCATAGGAAGAACAAATAGCACAGATACGAAATCTGGCTTGCCGAACAAAAAGTGACTACAGCTTAGTTAGTGAAGTGTACGTTAACAACAACTATAATTTTGGGAGTACACCAACGTCTCCAGTGGTTCTGAATGCTCTATGGGCAGTCGTAAATTAATTGCAACTAACCATACTCACAATGAAGAAAACCTGGCTGCCTGACAATAGAAGTAAAGGATCCGCCAGAAACTATATTAAAATACACGAATCTGATGGCTTTGAACCCGATACATTAGATAGAAAGCATCAGAAACATAAGCAGATGGCAGACACATGCAATTTATTAGAAATGATTTCGTAAAAGAGGCTGGCGACGAAAGCATCACATCGAACCAAAGGATACTTCTTCGTAGTAGTGGCACATTTTCCAAAACAACAATAAAGTGGAATACGCACAAAATTTAACAGCCTTAGGAATGAGTATGAAATGCGCAAAAAATTATGATCGTCCAAGAATATCACCAACCACTTTCAAAAAGACTAAAACCATCTTTGATGCTTGCGACAACGACGCCGAAACAGAACTCTGGAAGACCGAAGAAGGTCGTATATTAACTTTAGAACTAAGACATTCCAAGCGCCAAAGACAGAGCACGCCACCCAAATCAAACAGGTAAAAAGTCTGGCAAGACCCGATGTGTTACCACCCTTGCCACCAACAAATGACATGCCAATATACGAACAACCTGCTTTCCCACCTCGAAAGGTGGAGATGGACAGGCTACCTGTACTAGCAAGTCCAAAAAACGGCATCGACAGAAGCCTCAGCCGAGGACGTTTCACAATCGCAGCTGAATCTATTTCTGGTAATAATGCAATATATCGTGAACCGCAATGTGGACCTTCCTGCAGTCCCTTGAGAGCTTGGCAATCAATGTCCTCGGAGTTTGACACTGACGATCTTATGAACACGCCACACAGATCGGGAGAACTTTGTAGAAATTCCACCAGACGACCATCGGTAGGTGCAGTATTAACACTAATACATTTGTTAAGAGCAATAAAGATGAACATCATAACAAGCAAAGGTTTAGGCGGAAGAAAGGTGTTAACGTTGATGATTCTGGTTACCTGAGCAGTGACTCAACTAGTTCTAGGCAAGTACAGAGGAAGATAGTTATCCCTAAAATAGTAAGTTGTAGTGAAAGTGATGACACTGAAAATGAAGCTAGAAGTGAATCCGGTGCAGAAAGTATAGAGACACATTCCGTCTATTTCGGAAGTTTTAGGAAACCGCAAATTAATGTAGAGAGTAATAGCCCGGTGGGTAGAACTTTTAGGAAAGAAGAAACAGTAGTAAATAAACATTTTAGGATATACAATAAAGTGTTACGGTAACGATAAATAGTGTGCAATATTTAATAATTTAAAATGTATATGTAAAATTTAATGTATGTGTTGTTAAGATATTTTTACTAATTATACATATTGTTATATATTGGTACTAGTATATTTGAATGTAATATTATAAATAAAGGCCGGTCGTGCAATGCAATAATAGAATATATACTAGATTTAAAGCATAATAAATGTAAGACATTAAAACATAGGTTAGATTTGTACACAATTGTGTACTTTTTGATGAAATCAATGGTACACAAGTCGTAGGAAATCCATTCAATTTGATTTTGATATGAAATGTAAACAAACTATTTAATATGTGTGCGATCAATTTTATTAATTTTGTGAGAAGAAAAATGATTCAATAAGCCCGTATTCTAGAACGAGACTCAAGCGTTGATCTTTACTTGTATAAAGTGAAAGGGATAGCACTCTATACGATAAATAGCACCATCCTTTTCTAACTCAATTTAAGTAAAGATCATCGTTGAGACTCGTTCAAGCATATGTGCCTTACTCTATATAATCTGAGTGTTTGCATGAGAACCATCTTACCTTTTCTTTCTCCCATCGTTACTGTTTTTGGTAAACACAGTGTTCCAAGCTGATGCCGAGATGTTCCTTAATAACAATTGGGTATTAAGCAACTTAAAATCACGTTTCCATTTCGTTCATGCCACTGTTTATATTAATTTGAAATAAAATTGTATATCTTTTGCTAGACGTAAAATACATTTTATAAACTAAGTAGATTTATTAAGTCAATTGTTAATAAGCATAAAGAGTCAGGCAGCAAACCTAAGCTTCCTAGTACCTGACGTAAATGCGCTCCGGAGAAGAAAATATAATAAAATTGTCTTTCTCTCCGTAAAGAGCGCAAAGGTATTTGGTTATGGCATATCGCGTTGGTTAGGGGCAATCGAAATGTAAATGGTATAAATATTATGTAAATAATATTCAATTTAACTCTATGATTGGTACATGTCACTATGTTAAAATATAAAATTATGTGGCATCGCAAAATATTACAATTATTATTTGGAAAATATGAAATTCTAAAAGGTTATAGAGCTTTTATTATATACACACTATATCATAATAAAATAAATGTTTAAATAAAATAAACCTTGTCTTAAATAACATTGTAATAACAAATATTCAAATTTATATTCTTTAGTTCAAGGCTTTTGTAATATCAGTATGAGATGAAAATAATTTTCGGGAAAAATACCATTGCGGAAGACTGTTTGTAACCAACGTTGGGGATTCTTCTTTCGGTTATGGGTCCAATAGTAAATAAGTTATATTTTAATTTTGCTAATATAATTGTATAAAAAAATTGTTATTATTATAAACATAGCTGATATAATGGTGCTAAATAATGATGAGTGGATAACCGGGTATCTAATTTAATAGTTTTATTGATTTATTTATGTAATCATAAATAAAATGAATTAATGTTGTAAGATAATTTTAATCTTTATGGTTATGCTCAAATGTTTATTATATTATTTATTGAAAATATTATTTTTCTTATTGATTTTTATATTGAATGCAGCTTATGAAGTGCATCTTTAAATATAGGTAATTAATTAAGTAATTTCTAATAAATTATGATCAAATCATAACAAATAAAATGTATAAGGAATTAAGTTTAGTTTGCAATAAATTATACAATTTTAAAATTGTCTTAGTTAAGCTAAAAATCATTTATATATTGATTCAATTTACTCTGTTAATAATACGCGTATAGAAAAATAAAAGTCTATTTTAATAAAATGCGGCATTTTATTTTTTAATATTAGGAAATTTAACAGTAATTTTATATAAGTATCAAAAAATATCAAGCCTGGCATCTCACTAAACATATCAACGTTGAAATTTAAACTGTGTACAGTGAATTACTAAAAAGGCTTTAAAAACATTGTATAAAAACTTGCTGCAGATAAAATACTTTCTTAATCTATAAAAAACAAATAACTTAAATTTATATCACAGTCTTCATGCACCTGTAGTATGCATTTCAATACCATTCAATTAAATGAGTTAATAACACTTTAAATACGCTTATGGCACTATATATTAACATCAAACCAACTAGTATCTATGTGTTAAGGAAAATATTTACTGTATTCTTAGTTATTTTTATTCAAATAGATTTTTTAGAACACAACTCACAACAACCTGCTTAATGTCTGTGCATTAAGAAAGAATATAATCATATAAGCGAATATGATAATATTGCATTTATAATTTGTTGCTATGCTATCAGTCTATAAAATTACGTTGGATAGGTTTTTTTCTGATTTGGCGACTTTGTTTACTGTTAGTCATAACTTTAGATACAAGAAAGCAATACTGACGTAAATGTTAGTGATAAAGTCTAAAACTGTTTAATTTTTGGCTCAACTTTACAGTTTACCTACTTTCCTCAAATATACTATATAAGTCATATTGTACACAATATAACTTATTAAATCTCAACAATTTCATTTCTTTTATAATGTTAAATTATAACAATGTTTTCTAATTCTAAATTTTTTTCTATATAGTTTTTTTTCATATAGCTAAATAAGGCGCAATTTACTACCATCTGGTTTGTTTGAATAACATTAGCTTACCTTTACAATAAAAGCCGAAAATATTAATTGAGTGCCATATTCACATCTGAAACTGGGTCCTGGCATTCACCGTCGATATGTAATCCTTTAGCTCCCACCAGGGCCTCTTCCAATTTTAGTTCTAAACTCCATAAAACTGTGCACACCAGCAAAAATCAATTTCAGTTCCAATCTTGGCTCTGATTTCCGTGTCTTTGCTCTCGCTCATTCTCGCCATGCATTTGTCGAAGTACTCCAATAGTAAATCGTTTTGTTTGATCAGAGACAATGCGTACTTTTTATAGTCCACTGTGACATTTTGTAGCTCCTCTGTCTGCTTGAACGCCGCTAAACTGACTTTGTGGTTCGGCGTGCTTGCCAAGATGGTGTGGGGCATCGCGTCGTGGATGTAATGTATGAGCAAGATCAACTGTGATGGTGATCTAAAATAGAAACAACATATTTTCTTTAAAACTAAGAACAGTGACGTGCACAGAGATTTTGAGTAGGGTATGCAAAGTGAGTGACACTAATTGCAAAAACAATAAATAATTTACATGTCAAATTGAGTGCTGCTGATGACAGCATGCCGCCTATGGTTTCAATATGTGACAAAAACAGGCGAATAATTGGAAATCATTTAATATGTTGGTGATTTTCTGGGTTGTCTAGTGGCACAGGTTATACACTGCTTATTTGCATATATGGAGTGCATGCCACCGACTAAAATAATAATCATACACACAAGTTTCATCAAAAACTTGTTTTGGACTTAAGTTGATAAATATGCATTACTTAATAGTATTCATATACTTACATTGTGTAAGCAAATACTATGTACCAATCATTAACAATAGTGTTATCAGAGAACACTAGCATTGTCCCGTTCACAATATGATATGGAGATTTCCTATAAATAAGAGTGTTCCTGGCAGAATCTGACTTTTCCATCTGCAAGTGGGTGCTAAATGAGTCCGGAATCGTTAAGGGTGGTTCTGAAGGCACTCTCATATGTTTGAGATGTAACTCAGTTCTAATTGTTGTTGCTACTATGGCCAACATAGCATTTCACCTGAAACACAATTAATATTTTAATCACCATTGTTTAGTACAAAATTTTTTTTGGATATAAAATTTAATATGCATGAAGTTACAAATATCCTTTCTTTACATTGTTTAAAATATTGAATTACAATAAACATTTTAATAAATACGTTTTTTATGGTTCATATGTGTTTATTGATAAAAAAATCCTGGTACATGACCAAGACCTAAAGCCAAAAATATATAAATTACCTGTATTACACGCAGCAAGTGCATCAAATGATTCAGCCATTGTATCGACACTGGTAAGAGTTACATTGTTAAATGGCATCAACAATCTTTTCCAAGCCTTCTATATGCTATCACTCCATTAAAGTTGATTTTACACAAATAGTTTTGGCAATTTCATCCATATCAACCACTGCTACTACAGCAATTTCATTGTCATTGAGAAGCTTATTAGAGTTCCTCAACATCCAAGGTGGAGTATTGGTTTTTACATAAAGTCTTGTTGTGTACACCATCGTTTTTTTATCACTCCCATGTAGCAGAATATGGACATCTTCAATGGGGCTACAAAAAAATGGACTTTCTTTAATACTATTTTACAAGTTGATTGCATAGTGCACAAGTTTCATCATGATGTTTTCCTTCACCGTAAGAGTGTTGGATTACATATTTTAATATTGAAAATTAGAAAACATTAGTATGTGGCGGAATCTGAACCTGCACCTCCAGATTGCAAGGCAGCAAATCCACACCAATGAGCCTTGGAGGCCCAACAACCTAACCCTATTTATAATTTTATATCAAGAGCTCAAATACTAACAACAGTAGATTATGTATCTTTGCTATTTTACAGGAACTATTAGAATATTGCAGTTCAGTATGGTCACCAACATAAGTTAAAAAAAGCACCAAATCAGTCAGCAAGAGATTGCTGACAGGCTGTTTTTTGCTCCCAAAATTAACAATCATAGGCTATAGACATAGGTTTCTACAACTGCTACAATCAAAGCATGTGTTTAATTTTAGTTTCTTATGTGTGTTGTGGCAGCCTCTTATTCAGACATCACGTTAGTAGTAAATTTGGATTTATGTAAGCAAACTATATATTTTCAGTTATTGTTTTGTTGGTTCTCCATGATAAATAAAAAAAAAAATGGTGTAATGGTTGGAGACATTGGCTACTACACCAAGGGTTACAGGTTCAATAACCAGGCATTCCAACATTTGTATGTTGTACTCGTCTGTTTGTATTGGTCTGGATGTTTCTATCTATAAATGTATCCATTATAAGTACCCATAAGACAAACTTTATGCTTAACTTGGAGATAGATGATGCTGTATTATTTTTATGAATTTACTATTTATTGATGGATATACTTACATAGTACTGTTGTTTAGGATATTATCAGGGCAATCACAATCTTCTTATTACATATTTTAACCCACGGATCTAGAGATTTCACTTTAACTACATCACTACCTGGAATGTAGGAATTATTGGTTTTTTAGAGTATATGTTACTAAACTAAAAATCTCAATTTTAAATCACTTTAATATACCTTACTAGAGTTAGCCTTGAATGTGGAGTCTTCTGTATTCGGATGTATCCCTGATATGCAGATAGAGCAGTCACTTGACGCAAGCTCATTAACTCCTTTAAAGTATTTTCATTGCACTTACATTATACTTGGCCTTATCAACTTTCTCATGAGCTCTCTTAGTACCGCAGACTATCATCAGCACGCAATCCATTCATGGTTGTAGCTCTCTCATTCAAGTTTTGATAGTTATCATCGTACTAAAGGAACAGCATCATCTTTAACAATAACTTTTAATTCAGCTTGCCCTCTGCATGATGAATCTTCTATGCTATAGTTCTGGACATTCTAACACTACTTGAATAGCAGGTCTTTCTTTTGGACAATATCGTAAGATCATCGCCACATACCACCAAGTAATACAAATCACTATTCTCATTTCTGAGGATTTTCAAGTCTAAAGGTATGTAACTACCGCATAAATTCAAAGAATTAACAAGTGATCGTTTATAATACTCTTTGATTTCGCCTTTACTAGTTCCAATAATTATATCAATTTGCTTTTGATCTCTGGGATGGTGATCGTAAAAAACGAAACAAGTAACTTCAACGAGCATGATGCGGGTAATAAACGCGCTAGCTCTGGACGAATATGATCGGTAACAGAAGGCATCTTTATGGCATACCGGGTAACACAAACTATTTAAATTAAAGATTTAGACTTATCGTTTAAAACCACAATAATTTCTATTTAGACTTCAGCAACCAGAACTTCAAAGTAAATAATAACCAGCGAGTAAGTGTAGGTGAATTAAATTTGTTTGGTTCATTTTCTTGTCATTTCATTGTCACTTTGACAAATATATTTTTTATTAATTCGTCTTCTTTAGAACAAGCTATGATCGTATAATGATGCTGCTTGGCATTAGTATTTTTATATTAAATAGTGATGAAATGAGTAATGATCATGATGATA